>CAUYQV010114272.1:0-47002 GCA_963574575.1 Galagoides demidoff | reverse complement strand
AGCTCACAGCAACCTCCAACTCCTGGGCTCAAGTGAGTCTCCTGCCTCAGCCTCCCAAGTAGCTGGGACCACAGGCACCGTCCACAATGCCTGGCTATTTTTTTGGTTGCAGCCGTCATTGTTGTTTGGTGGGCCCGGGCTGGATTCGAACCCGCCACTTTAGGTGTATGTAGCTGGCGCCTTAGCCGTTTGAGCCACAGGTGCCAAGACAAACCTAGAAAATTTTAACTTACTCTGACAGGAAACAACATCAAAGTAGTCTTTGCTCTACCAAGGCAACATGTTGGAACACCAGAAAGGGAATTTTCACCTTCATCAAATAGCTAAGAGAACCATCAAAGAAAACATCCTATTATCAAAGAAACCTTTACTCCACCTATGTCACAACACCTGTTGTTTACTGGTCTACTTCCTCAGAGTCTCCTGAGACAAACATCCTTACAATCATGATGACACTTTAACTAGATAATCATGGAAAGGGGAGTGTGGGAAATGTGAGCTGAGCAGACGAGGTCAGCTGTACTGCCTCGGCTGAGCTGCTCAGACTCCGTCTTGCAGACTGCTTTGCTGGGTCCATACGGAGCACACCAGTGTACTGAGTGAATGAATGTACCAGGCACTGGAGGTATAAAGATGTAAGAAACAGCCCCTAAATAATTTTAATACGATCTGGTGTTCCTGTTTGTAAGTCTAACAACACCATTCTGAGTCCATTCTAGGTATTCCCTGAAAGATGCAAACAGTGGCACCTGAGAAGGAGACCGCAGAGATAGTCAGGCCAGATTTATTGAAGGGGAGGATGACCTGCTTGGGCAGTGCAAAGATGGTGTCTGCACCTGGGGGCACTTTTATATGGGGCTCGTGGGGGTGGGCACATTCCACAGGTTACCTATCAGGATAGGGTCTTTGAGCAAGCACTTCTTGGGGGGGGGGTGTGGGCTAGCCAGATCCTTTGTGTCTTTTAGGAGGAGAGCAGCAGGAGGGGAAAGGGTTGTGCGTGGCTGTGTTAGGCCCCCCGACATTCCCTGTATCACGGGATCTGGAAGTCTGAAAACCCTACTTTCATCCTCTCCTGTCAGCAGCATTCCCGTTTAGGTCTTCCCATTCAAAGGTGTCCACATGAAATCTGGGAGGGAGGAGAGGAAAAAAAGGTCATTACTGCTCCTTTGACAGGCGGCAAATACAAAGTTTTACAATTTGTCCGCAAGTTTTCTGGCAAATCACCCACTTTTGTGTCATAGCACCTGAGATTGTCAGTGGTGATTGCCCATGTTTCCTGAAATCCCTGATTTCCCAAAAGCTGGAGTGGGTGGGCTTCCCAGCCCTTTCCCGCTGTTATCTTTGGCTTGAACTTCCTGTCTTTTATCCTTTGCTACTTGAAATAGTTTGCATGGTTTTGTGCCCTTGATGGATACGTGTGATGGATGGTAAGACAGTACCGTAGGAGTATGGGATTACAGCTTCCGGTTGTCAAAAACAGCTTAGGGTAAAGGTATACGTGATCTCCAGGAGAGCGGAAATGTGCATGACTTGCAAAGTGTTCAGAGCCAGCTGAGCTGAGAGTGGGAGCTGAACCGCCAGGTACTGGAGTAGCCAATCAAAGCACCAAGCCAGAAAGAGTCAAGAGAGGCAGAAAGAACAAAACCTTTAAGAAGCACCCAAACACAATAAAGTGCCAATCTCCCAAACCATTATCCCCGAAGAAATGATGTTCAGGTCCAGGGTCAGGTGGATTAGCACAGATACATGTGTCATCTCGCTGTTGGGAGCTCACAACAAAAGACTCCAGTAGTTCACAGGTGTTGGAGACATCTGTTCTTGGGAATAGCTGCCCAAGGCCTCAGCTCATGATACCTAGGAAAGAAGGCTCTGGGGATGGACAGGCAAAAATGTGAGAAGTGGGACCGGCCCGAGGGGCCTGCATCTCGCTTCAAAGGCTGCAAAGCCCAGGCTGTGCACCACATCTGGGGGTATGGAAAGCAGCTTTTCCACTGAGGCATACCAGCTAAAGCCTTTGTCAATTGCTGTGGCCATGTCTGAAAGATCGCATATAAGTTTTTAACCAGGAGCCAGGTACCTCAGAAGGGGCAAAATCAGAAATTCAGCACAAAGGTCCGTAGATGGACCAGAGAGAAGGGGCACAGACCACAGGATCTTTGCATGTCACGGAAGAAATGCTCAGCAGAAAGCACCCACTGAGCAGTTGCAGAGTGGCACCCAGCCACCAGAAGGAGAAAAACGTCTTGCCTTATGGACATCAACAAACCTTTTTCTTTGGCCATCCCTGAGTTTGCAAAATGGTCCCATGAATGGGGACTGCATTGGCCCAATACTTGGGCCTCTCTCCATGGGTGATCTAGCTACTGCCACTGGTGATTGCCTAGACTTCCAGTGGCAATAATGGATGCTGAACCCTCAATATGGAGCCATTGTTCAGGGAAACCATAAAGCCACTTGGTGACAAGTTGATAACATTCTGCCCTGGAGGAAGCAAGGATCTGTGCTTGTTCAGAGAGGCCATCTGCCATCTGCCGCACGCCCTGTGCACCCTGCACATTCTTACCGGGGATGACAAGAATGAAAGGTCCTCACAGCTCATCCCCAGGCCATTTCTCAGGGCTGTGTTTGCAATAATCAGCTTGGAGGATAAGGTAATATCCTCTTCCAAGGCAGAGAAGGTTTGTTTACTGCTGCTATAAAGTGACCATACCCCAAGCTGAATGTTCCCCAACCATGATGCAAACCTATTGCATAGATCTGTGCCCTCTGTGCCCTGTGAGACTTGGAGAAAGGAGGGCTGGCATATATCATGCCACTTGCTGTGCTGAGAGTAAAAACCCTTTGTCTCTGATCTAAGAGTTTCGTGTCTTCTGCCAGCATCCATAAAATAGTAGCAGGTTAGCTTATTAATTTTGAAAGTAGGGTAAATTCAAATCCCATACCTGACAGTTTTTATGAGAATTGATACCAATTTCAGATGTACATTTGGCTTCTCTGCTACTCCCAGCCCTGTAAAATACCTGAACTATTGACTCAATACCCTGTACAATGTTGCCTTAGATCAAGGATGCTCTTTAACAACAATGGAGGTAACACCAAATTGACCTTAGTTCCTGTATGGCCTTTCATTCAGAGGCATTTGGTTTAACGGACTGACGTCTTGTTAAAGATTCAGGTAAGGGAGCAGATCAGGGTCAGAACCCCATGCTTCTGGGATACCTGCCTCTATAATGTTATAGACACATCAAACCAAGGATTGATAGAGCTGCTACCTCCCTCATAGCTAGGATGCAAGAGTCCTAAATCCCCACGGTGCTAGAAGAAAGAGACCTTCTCACCATCCCTCCCTGAATTTCATTTGTACAGTCTATGTTTTCCTTCCTTGCAGCCTTTGATTCTGCCAGGTTAGAAGTCTCAGTTCTTTGGGAGAAATCCTCAGCCAGAGAACACAGTAAGGATTCCGTTGAAATTGGAGCTGTAACTACCAGGTTATTTAGCAGTGACCCAGCAGACTCCTACCACCATGAGAGTAACTGACACTGACATGAAGTTTGAGAGTTTTTACTGTGCGTCGTGGCAGAGAAGAGTATGTTTTATTTCAGGGAAGTACACTGGGGCATCTCTTGGCAATTCCATGCCCAGTGAGAATAATAAATGGGAAATTGCAGCTATCATAGTCCAATAAAAGCAAAGCAACCTAAGGGCTCAGATATCTTGAGGACAAAGATCTGAGTCAGCCACTGGCCTAATCCTCCAGGCCAGCTCAGTAATGATGGAGTAAGAACTCTGGGATGGACAGTGAAGCAGGAAGGTGGTGAAAATCAATTATGGCTGCAGGACCAGCTACATGTTTGGGAAGTGTAATTTCTTTCACTAATCCTCTTGCCTTTAGTCTTTTCAGAGTTGTGGCTGGCTATACCTATACCTGGCTAAACTCTATGACATTGAACTTGTACTTTTTTTGTTTGTTTGTTTTGAGACAGTCTTACTTTGTCACCCTCAGTAGAGTACTGTGACATCATAGCTCACAGCAATCTCAAACTCTTAGGCTCAGGCGATCCTCTTGCCTCAGCCTCCCAAGTAACTGGGACTACAGGGGCCTGACACAACGCCTGGGTATTTTTTAGAGACAGGGTCTTGTTCTTGCTCAGGCTGCTTTCAAACTCCTGAGGTCAAGCAATCCACCTGCCCCAGCCTCCCAGAGTGCTGGGATTACAGGCGTGAGCTACCACACCTGGCTCAACTTATTCCTTTGAGGAATAAGTAAGAATATCTGGTTTTCACAATGGAGGCTCCATACTTTAGTTATGGGGACTGAACATACTAGAGACCACAATGAATCTGAGTTGTGCAACCAGAGAACGGCATCAAGCACTTCTTAGGCACCAAGTCAGATCCTTTTGGCCTCACCGGTCTCTGAGGTTTTTGGCCACTGTTTCCACATCTCTGTCATGTTCTGAACAGCTTCATAAAGCCTCACCCAATAGCACATGTATCTTGCCAGTGCCACATGCTTCTTGCTACCTGCTCTGGCTTTCCTGTGGATACTGAGGCATAAATCACCCAGAGAACTTCTCAGGGGGCTTATGAAACCCAGAAATTCAGGAGAATTAATGTCCCACAGGACCAACAGGTAACCAATAGGAAAAGAAGCTGGGTGAATGAATTCTTCTCCATTCTCTGCCTGGCCTCACCCCTTCTAAACAATAGATCCTAACAATGCCTTTTATTTGAGGGGAAATCCATGTTACCTCCCCATCACCACCACCCAGCCTCAGTGGTTTGTCTCTGTCTATGATCCCAAATAATTACGGTAATTACACCAGAACACAATGGTACTTAACAGACTCTGATCTTTTCCACACCAAAGCCCTCTAGGCAAGACAGGATCAAGCAGAAAACCCATAGTATGCAAGTCCTTTCCAGTTGCAGAGACAGTGTCCAAAGATTGGCCCCCTAAAGACCATCTAAACCACCTCCTAGTCTCCTACACAAGGTTAGCAAACCAGAATTCTGATTCTCCCTCCTCTGGCTGTATTTGATCTTACTTTAGGCTTCCTCTGATGTGTCTTCAGCAATTACCCAAGGTTCCCTGAGCCACCAGACAGGTAAAGCCTGTAACCAGTGAGAGTTGCTTCCCAGCACTGGGGTCAGTGAGCCAACCCACCTAGCAGGTCCTGCCCATCAAATGACGCCACAGGTCCCACTCCCAAGGGGCCACTCCTTGTTTTATCTGGGATGAGTGCCAGGCACTTCACTGCTCCTGATTTATTTCACAGGGACCATGGGAGCACAGTTCTGGGCTGCAGCACTGCCTCGGTTGTGACTTGTTCTCCATTGTTCTCATCAGCTTATCTCTCCACATAAGTTTGGAAAGGAACCCCCAAACTTTTGTTTCCTAGGATGAAAAATGTAGTCAAGTAAGGGACAGATCTGATCATAATTCAATTATTATTTCCTCCCTTTCTTTTCTTTTCTTTCTTTCTTTTTTTTTTTTTTTTGTTAACCAAACACCAGAGGCCTCAGGAGGACTTGCCAAGGTTGTCAGTGACCATCCCAGGGACTCACAGGATGGTGAGCCCTAAGACTTACTCCCCAAAAGCCCTCCAGGGCACCTGCCTCTATCAGATGATTCCCAGGCTAGTGAAATTTAAAAACAAACTAACAGAAACCCCGCCCCCCCCAACTTTTGGGAATGACAATTTTCTTTTGTAAGACATTACAAACAAAACACCCTGCCTCTGATTCTCACAGTGCTTTGTGGTTTTTGTTTTGTTGTGCTCTGGTTTTTGCGACACAGAGTCTCACTGTGTTGTCCTGGGTAGAGTGCTGTGGTGTCAGCTCACAGCAACATCAAACTCCTGGGCTCAAGCAATCCTCCTGCCTCAACCCCCCAAGTAGCTGGGACTACAGGTGCTTGCCCTCAACACCTGACTAATTTTTCTATTTTTAGTGGAGACCAGGCTAGTCTTAAACTCATAAGCTCAAGGGATGCGCCCATCTTGGCCTCCCAGAGTGCTCGGATTATAGGTGTAAACCACTGCACCCAGCCTTTCACAGTATCTCTTAAATAAAAGGACAATTTAATATCTAAAAATGAGAAGAACATAATTAAGATAAATTAAGTTTTTGAACAGTTAATCACATTAACTCTAAGAAAAAAATTACTGCCTCATCTTTTCCTTCCTTCTACCCCAGATGAACGTCCCTTGGGTAGACCAGATCTGCCGGCGTCCTGGGCTAGTCTGGAGGGCCCCGCCTCTGTAGAATCTGCACAGAGCTTCCTGGGCAGTGTTACAAACCACACGGTGGGTGCCTGGATGTTCTGTACTGGTCCTCTGCGGTCTTTACTAGAAACCTGCTTCAGCCTTCTGCGATAAGCAACAGGAAGCTGTCATTTATCCTTTATGCTTAGAAGGGAGATTGCAGCCTCATGGAACCCAGACAAAGCTGTGCTGTGTAAACAATGCCACCTGCTTGGGAGGGTTATTACCAGTTTTTGGTTGTTCCAGACCAGTTTCCTGGGTGTCATTTTGCTAACTTGTTCAAGTGAAATCAATTTTTTAAAATTCTCTCTTAGTCCATATTTTAGGTATGTTCTTTAAAATCTATATGACAATGTTGCAGGGAAAAACAACCCAATCATAACAGAAGTATTACCTTATGGTAATGTGTTTTTAATAACATGAACTGTGAAATTACTAAGAAAACTCAATATCAAGGGAGGATGTTGGAGTTAGAAGAGACCCTAAAAATTGTGAAGTCCAACCCTCCACCCAGTTCCGGAATCCCGACCACACACTGAGTCCCTCACTCTCTGCCACATGGTTTACATGGACCCCAAAGCTTCTGTGCTTAGGCCTGGCCCCCACGAAGACTCTTTCATTCTGACCATGGCCCCTTGCTAGAATGTTAAGTCTCAAAAAGAAAGTAGTACTCTCATTTCTGCTTCAGCTCAGAGGAAACTACAGAAAAGATGGACCCATCCCATCCCAACCAAACTCCATCCCAAAGAATCTCTTTTCTCCTACTTGAGTTACAGAAGGAATTCTCACATTCTGAAGGAGACGGAATGGAGAAAAAAGTTCACCCATCACAATTCTCTGTTGCATTTGAAATTTTATATATTATTTTCCTAAAAAGGGTCTTCAGTAACCACCTTTATGGAAAAATAGCTTCAAAGTGTGAATAAAAGAAAAAAAGGAATGAGAGCCAAATTAGGGTTTTGGCAGAGTGTTTGGAAGGCTGAGGCCAGTGGCAGGGGGGGCCGGGGGGGAGGGACAGATAACGTGGGGTGACATGTGACAGGCCTGGGCAAGGAGGCAGGCAGCTGTGCTGGGAGGGGTGGAGTTGCTGCCACGTGCAATTGTCTGTTGGTGAATCCCAGGCTGATCTGGCCCTCCTGAAGAGTGATTTGGAAATGTACATTTTCGATCTCTGCCAACATTAGGCAGTAGTGTCCTTATTCCAGCTCTGGGATCATTTTTCTGTACTTTCCACAGTATCATGAAACAGTGTTTTTCTGAGCTCAACTGTTCATCTCATTCTGAATTATTTGGTACTTCTCAGACCCCGCTGTTTAATAATAACCTCGCTCACTGAGGCCCAGCCCAGAGGGCTCACAGGTGGATTTTGGAAATAACCCTTCTTAGGAATTCAAGTTGAAGGAGGAAACATGAAGCTGAAGAGTAACTGCCGGAGCCCAACTCTCTATTTGGTCTGATCGTGTAAAGCCATCGGAATCTGGGTCCTGCTTAGGGTGCAGTATTTTCAGATTCCTGAGTGATGTAGGCTGAGACTGTGAAGCAAGATGGGGCAGGTCCGTGCACACCGTTCACCAGGAGGAGCAGAGTTCCCAGCAGAAGGAAGAGGCTGCTGAGAAAGTATAACACAGAACAGTGCTGTTTGGGGAAAGGAGAAATAAGGAGCCCCTGAACAACAGTCTGAAATTTCCATCCCCAGAGCTCTCCAGGCTGTGGGCTAGACCAGCGATACCAGAGAACATGAGCTGAACCAGTGCATTTTGCCTTTAATGAAGGGGAGAAAAAAGTTCTGCCTGGTTCTTTGTCCACTCTTTCAAAGGCTGGGGAAGAGACTTTGTCAGGTGACCAGACTTCAGGCCATACTCAGGTGCCTTGAAGAGTGACAAAGAACAGAAAGCTTTTCACTTATCCCAAGACACCAACCTGAATCACCTGAACAAATCCCATCCAGAGTTTCTTTCCATTTCGACTAACCAAGCCGTATGATTCAGAGAAAACTAAAGTGAGAGCCTGCTGGACGGAGTTTTCCAGTTTCAGGATGAGGCTATCCCTGTGAGGCACCTACAGCTATGACCAGGTCGGGTAAGAATGCTGCCACCTTGCCCCAAGCCAGCTTCCCAGCGAGCGCTGGCTCTCAGATGTGTGTAATGTCCAAACCCTCCCCTGCCTCACACAGGCGCACACACGCACATCTCCCTGTGACATAGTGACAAGTCTCTTTAAAGGGGTTGAGCTACTAAAAAGAACCAGCAGCATCAGGAATAGGACCAAGAAATGCAGATGCTGAGGCAGCACTAAGCAACAGGTAACCAAGTGGGAGGAACCCTCTACAAACTTGTAAGAAATAACTCTCCATCTCAGCATGCCCCACCTTTCAAAGGACAACTTACAAAGAAAAAGATTTGTTTTTTAAGACACAGGAGAGTCCTCAAAATCAATGTCCTCACATATATACCTGATTCAGTTCTAATTCTAAAACATTTTAGTTACACAGCCTTTGCCTTAGAAGGATGGCCATCATTCTGGACATGCATACTGAACTAGGCACGTAAATGTCAGAGCCAGCGGATGTCCTTGCAGAGATGCTGGTGAATGCAGGGTGCTCTGGATTGTCCATTCATTTTGAAGCCAGCAGCCACGACAGATCAGTCCTGTACCAAGACAGAGCTCCTGGGATGGTCCCTCTCTGCAGTTGGTTTTAGGAATATCAAGACTAGCTGTTAGGACTCCTGCACCAGATCAAACAACCTGGGATCACACCCACATGAGCCAAACCCACTGTACGTGGTGTCCTAACATGGTGGGTAGAAACAAACAATATTAAAAAGGTGCCATGCAGATCATACCTGACCATGCCCATGTATGGCGAGCTCAGCTATCTAGCTGGGAGAGTGCTGGATGAAACTCTTGCTGTAGCTTGTCCCCCATTGGCATGGTTTGAGACCCATCCAAACACACAAGGATGAGCAGCCACCTCTCCTCATTCTACCCTCCTCCACGAACTCACCGTGTCATGAGGCAGCCAGGGTCACACAGCCCCTGGAGCTGCCCACTTGTGTGATGAGGTTGCAGAAGCCCCAGACAGAATAGCAAGGGCTGGAGAAGGTTCTAGACTTTGGGTGCCACCGAAGCTCCACCAGCATCAGAGATCAGAACAGAGCGGTCACCAAGCCTGTTCCCATTATTGTTCAGGATCTTTGCCTGCTGTGGCACTGGTCAGCTGCTGGAGTATGGCTCTTAACAGAGGACAGTTTACTCTGTAGGGATGGGTTGGCAATATCTGGAGGCATTTGGGGGTTGTCACACTGGGGGGATGCTGCCTCTATCTAGCTGGGGATGCTGCTAACCATCCTGCAAAACACAGGGCCTCCCCTTGGTAAAGAATTATCCAGCACAGGTGGCGCCTGTCACTCAAAAGGATAGGGCGCCAGCCCCATATACTGGAGGTAGTGGGTTCAAACCCAGCCCCGGCCAAAAACTGAAGAAAAAAAAAAAAAGAACTATCCAGCACTAATGTCAACACACCAAGTGTGAGAAGGCAGCTCTGGGTGTGTCCCTGGTGCTCTAAGTTGGCTCTACGGAGGTTTCTGAGGTGTATCAGTGCTACCCAACAGGAAGGAACAGTCATAATGTGGTCAGATCTACCTGGCTGAGCTCCTTGGATTGGACTTGGCATTGGCTACTTTAATCTTTATAAATGATTATACAGAAAAATAATTTGAAAAAGAATTCTTACAACTCCCGTAGAGAAAAGTTCTGAAAAATCTCACTTTCTGACTCTGAGTCAGTAGAAAAAGATGACACCACGGGGCAGGGAGCTTTGTCCGCTTTTTCAGCTGGCACATCCCAAGCTCCTAGAACCTGGTATATTTATTGAGGGCATAGCAGCGTCAGAACACCCCAACTCCTTCTCAGGCCTCTGCCTCATTGGAGGAATAATAGCTAATAACAACTGATGTTATTGATCGTGTTCTACCCAGAACTGTATCTAAATTAACTGAATTAATCCTCCCAGCCATTTTATGAAATGGACACCGTTGTTGTTCCCATTTTGCAGCCAAGGAAAATTGAGGCAAAGAGAAGTTAAATAACTTGTCCACAGTCATACAACCAGTAAGTGCTAGAGCCAGGATTCAGACCCACACAGTCTGGCTGCAGAGCCTGGGCTGTCAGGTTTGACCTCTCCATTTTCTCTGGGAAGACATCACATGCCCTTCTGTGTCTCACTCAACCCCAAGGGGAAATACCCCAGAAGGCAAAAAATGAGAGAACCTCCTGACATCCTCCTAGAATCAAGCCCTAAAATTGTGATAAAGATGCTGATTTAGAATAACAAAGAGTCAAAACACCCCCAAGTTCTGGAAGAGGTATAGGAATCTTTGAGCTGGGAGGTGGCAACCAGGTGGATTTGGAGGAGGTAGAAGGGATCCGCCTGCTTCTCTGTGCAACTTCCCAAACCGTCGTCACCCTTTAAACCAGCCAGAGAGTTTCCTCTCGCTCAGCACCAACCCACTGGCCCAGTCATGCCTCTGAATTTCATCAGAGAGAACTGGAGGGGCCCTGCTGCCAGCAACTCAGCTTCACTTTGCTGTTACCTTAACGTAAAGCTTCTCTGATTTGCTCTGAATAACCCCAGCTTGCACCAGCTCCTCTACACCAATGGCCTTAACTTTGCCTTCTCTCCTCGGCCTCCCAGGGAGAGAGTTTTGCTCTTGAAACCCCCTTTCCAGCTCTATCCTATTTCTTGGTTGACCCTGCATGTCCAGGTCTCTTCTGATTGTCCTTGGCTCAACTGCAATGTCCCCTCATACTCTTTCTCCTCCTAGCACTTCAACTTGCCTGGCTAGACCCCCTGGTGCTACCGCCTCCCTGGACTGCCCCCTGGCATCATGTGCCAAGCTCCACCTGCCTGAACTTCCCACTGCTTGCAGCTGCATTTGTCCCAAAGCATCCGCCCTGCCCCTCTGGGATGGGTGTGCCCGTCTCTAGATTCTCTCTTCTCGTCTGTCTGGTGCAACCACCTCCAGAGAGCTGCCAGCTCAGCTACCATGCTGCTGAGAAGCAAAGCTAAACCCATGCTGAGATCAGGAAAACCATGCCTCCATCCTCTACCCTACTTGCCAAAGCATGACAGCAGGGCCACTACCTCAAAGGTTTCCCTAAAGTCTCCAAGCAGAGTGAGCCCCTCATCTTTGGGGAACCCAGAGTACCCTGGAGGTATTTCTTTGACGACTCCTGTCGCTGTCATGATATTTGTTTTTAATAGATGTAACCAGAGAGAGAACATTCTATTTAGTAGTAGCAGGCAGGATGTTTTTCTTAGGGAAAAAAAAAAATTGGTGGGAAATAACTTCTTAGGATTACTTGGGTTTAGTGAGTACCTCTGAGAAATATCAGCTGGCTCTAAAGTCTTTCAGAAATGAGAAAAATCACATCAGGCAAGGGGAAGGATTTGGTTGATCCTCAGAGCACGTGGGGACTAAAGACGAAAGGAGGGAGAAACAGGGCAGGGAGGGAAAGAGTGGAGCTGACAAGGCAGAAAAGACCACACTGAGGAGACCTGTCTCCCGAAAAAGCCAACCAGCTTCATGAAATCAGTGTCCTCAGTAGACTGCTGTTACCAAAAAACAGTGAGTTGGCTTTGGCATCCAGGTTTATTTGAAAGGGATCAGAAAAAACATGTATGGACACAGACCCAGAGACAGAGGGAAATCAAGAGGTTGCAAGTCCTTGGGAAGTGTGTGTGTGTGTGTGTGTGTGTGTGGTGTCATATACTGCTAAGCGTGGAAACCACCTTCTGAATAATCATCATCACTCCTTGTGAGAAATCATCTCTAAAGAGTTAGCAAGCCTCTGAATTATGTCTTGCCACCTTGCTTCTTTGGGCAGAGAGCACAGTCTTGGGCAGCCTCGAGAGCGTGCTCAGGGCAGCCTTCCCCAGTCAGTGCATGGGTGTGACACTGTGGAGGGCCCCAGGTGAAGGGTGGGGATTGCTGTCAAAACTGGGGTGCGGTAGGGTGGGGTAGGGGCCATTCCTGCTCCTGTGTGTGCATGTTTATTCAGTTCTCACACTTAATCCTCTCGACTAGAGGCTGGGTAAGGGAACTCTGCACTGTGACACATCATGTCAGACAGGACACGAGAGTGAGGACAGCTTCAGGATTGCCAGCTCCGCACAGAAACTCCCACTGGGCTCTGCTTTGATGCATCTTGTCCCCTTACCGGGCCCAATTTATCAACAACAGATTTCCCAGCATCAAAGAGAGGCCTTCCAAAGTTGACTTCACTTGCTAATTTGAAGGCGATGTAGGTTGGTCCCAAGTAATAAAATGTCCACAGAAATTATGAGAGCAGGGACTCAAGAGACAGAACTCTGATCTTATAATTGAATGAGCTACCCTTTTACTGCTGGGATTGTTAGTCACTTACTCTCTGCTCTAACCAAAAGATAAGGTAGCCTCTATTTATAGAGCCAGTTCATCCGATTTATGATTGGCTGATTTCTGTGAGCAGTTGGCACAAATAAGTATTTGGGGACTGTCTAGACTGTGTCACCATCCCATCAGAAGCTCAAGCAATGTATGTTATATACTAAAACACATCATTCTACTGGAAACAATTAACATAAATGCCACTTGCTCCTTCTAATGAAAACACATCTGCCCACATATCATTCAGGAGGAGTAATGACAAGAGGGTCATAAACAGCCCTGAATGAGCTTCTGTGACTCTGGCCACATTACCTCTTCATAGTCAACTGAGTTCAAAGAAAGAACAAACAATTACTCAGAGTTTTCCTTTAACTAGAGGTTGATGTCATGACCATTTAGGCTGCAGTAGGATAATATTCAAGTAATAATAACTGGAGTCATATAAGGAATATGTACACTCTGTAGCCTGAAGCAAACATACATTAATTAAGCACTCAGGGTTCTCACAGTTCCACTGTGGGTCTCTTGAGATAGAACACTGCCATGCCACCCAGTCCCCTACAATCACTACCAAATATTAATAACCTGGCTCTTTGAACACATGCTCCTAGTAGGCAGTGCCCTTCAGGGTCCTATGTGTTGACTTATTAAATTATGTGGACATACTTACTACCCTCTTTTAGGCAAATAAGGAAACTGAGGCATAAACAGATTAAGTAATTTGCCCAAGGATATGTAGTTACTAGATCACAGAATGTGGACTTGAGCTGAGGAAGCCTGACTCCAAGAGCCTGGCGAGTTTGAACCTGACCCTGGGCCAGCTAAAAACAATGACAACTGCAACAAAAAAATAGCCAGGCATTGTGGTGGGTGCTTGTAGTCCCATAATCCCAGCTACCGTGTTTCCCGGAAAATAAGACATTGTCTTATATTTATTTTTTCTCAAGAAGACACACTAGGGCTTATTTTCAGGGGATGTCTTCTCTCTGCTCTGAAATGCATGGCCATGCCCACCACTAGGTCTTATGATTGGGGTAGGGCTTATATTTAACAAATGCATAGAAAACCTGCTGGGGCTTATTTTTGGGGTAGGTCTTATTTTCAGGGAAACACAGTACTTGGGAGGCTAAGGCAAGAGAATTGAGCCCAAGTGTCTGAGGTTGCTAAGAACCATGACACCATGGCTGTCTACCCAGGACCATAGCTTGAGACTCTGTCTCAAAAAAAAAAAAGTTTGGTGCCTGTTGCTCAGTGGCTAGTGCACCAGCCACATACACCAGAGCTGGGGAGTTCGAACCCAGCCCAGGCCTTCCAAACAACAATGACAACCGCAACCAAAAAAATAGCCAGAAATTGTGCCCAGCTACTTGGGAGGTGGAGGCAAGAGAATCACTTAAGCCCAAGAGTTTGAGGTTGCTGTGAGCTGTGATGTCACGGCACTCTACCCAGGGTGACAGCTTGAGAGTCTGTCTCTAAAAATAAAAAAAGAAAACTGAGTGACATGGAAGAAGGACAGGGGAAAGAGTATTTGACTAACATGAATTAAACTGTCTAAACTGTGAAAACAGTAAAGAAAAGTCAAAGAGAGAAATTATTCTTTCCTCAACTCTGTAGTTCTCTCCTTTTAAACCTGCCCTTGGCCTGCACTACCATGGAGTGATGGAGGCCAGGGTCATAAAACAAAGGGAAAACCAAAAAAGTGCAGCTTTGGCTTCAGTGTTAGGATAATGTAAGGAATTTTCTAGAGTAATTTGATTATTCAGTGTTTCCTTCCATGCTGAGTTTAGACCTTAACCTCCTAATAAAATGGGACTCCCCTGCCCTCAGCTGATGTGACTGATTTGGGGCAAGTATTGTAACGTTTCTTTCATCACTAAACATGGTCAAGAGCATCATGAGAACCACCACTTCTGAGTCTCTGGATTGGCACTCAGAAGCTAAGCAGCACCTCTTCTGCTGAAGCCAAAATGTAATTTTTTTTAATTCTATGGGGAGAATGTTGAACAAAAATACATTTTATTTGTTGATTTGATTATTAGATTTTAAGATTAATATATGCTTTATTAATATAAGTATTGATAACTATTTAAAAATGAGGTTCTGGTTAGGTAACTCTGAAAAGCAGGTTTCCAGGATGGAAAATATATAATTTTCTATTTTGTATAATTTATTTATTTATTTATTTTTTGTCACAGAGCCTCAAGCTGTTCCCCTGGGTAGAGTGCCATGGCATCACAGCTCACAGCAACCTCCAACTCCTGGGCTCAAGTGAGTCTCCTGCCTCTACCTCCCAAGTAGCTGAGACCACAGGCGCCCACCACAACGCCTGGCTATTTTTTGGTTGCAGCCATCATTGTTGTTTGGCGGGCCCGGGATGGATTCGAACCCACCACCCTAGGTGTATGTGGCTGGCACATCAGCCACTTGAGCCACAGGCGCTGAGCCTGTATAATTTATTATAATAAATTTTAAATATTACACATAAATAAGATTTTTATATTAGATAATACATAATTTTATAACATATAAATATTATGACTCATAATTTATTATTATACATCTCTTTATAACAAAGAAATTTATTATAAGGAATATATATGACCATCCTATTGGTTTTGTTTCTCTGGAAAACTCAGACTAATACAGCATCCCTTCATTCCAGATAAAAATTTTTTGAAGGAGACAAAGTCAAAGGCTGGAGAACATTTACAGCGAAGTTGCCCCAGGTTTTGTCAAACACCCTTGGACATAACAGTTTCTAAGCCTCAGCCTTTCTAACTCTGAAGTGGTGATAATAGCATATCCATCTAATGGGATTATCATTAAAGTCAAATGAAATAAAGCCTGGCACATAGTAAGGAGTGATAAATGGTGGTGGTTACCGCAATTACCCAACCACAGCATTTTTTTGATCAACATCTACCATCTGGAACATGGATATGTTTTGATATGCATTTCTCTAGGGAAAATGTGATCTCTCATCTTGTATCAAAAATACTAGATCATAGGGTGGTGCCTGTGGCTCAAGGAGTGAGGTGCCGGCCCCATATACCAGAGGTGGCAGGTTCAAACCTGGCCCTGGCCAAAAATAGCAATCAACAACAACAACAAAAAAAATGACTAGATCATAATTCTAAGTGATGGCTTTTCTTTATATAGAAGTCTTACAGGTATTTGTAGAATTCAAAAGAAAAAGAGGGTTCTTATCTGTGAACTACTGCAAATAAGAACCTAAGTTTAAATGCCAGTCTCAGTATAAACGCATATCACTTTTTGAAACTTCTCTGTTCCAAGTAAGTCATTTTTTAGGAGAAAGTTCTGTGTTTTGGAATGCAGAAGTTGTCTGCCAGACCTAACCCATGTTGTGATGACTCACACTTTCAGGTTCAAGGAAAGATCGGGCAAGATAAACATTACGGCCCAGTAGTACCTTTCTCCTTGGCTACCTACACAGAGACTGTAGAACAGGCTGTTCTGGTGGGCCATGTACAGCTGCATGACACTTAACATCCTCCCATTCCTCCTGTATTTCCAAGAGCAGCCCTAGGACCACAGAGCTATATTTTCTGAAAGCTTTTCTAACCTCTTCTTAGAACAAAAAACTGTTGGATAAAAGAATGGGAACACTCTAAGACATGTGTTTTATATATGTGTGTGTGTGTATGGCACATAGGCCCAGATGCGGTGGCTCACCCCTGTAATACTAGCACTGTGGGAGGCCAAGGCAGGTGGATTGCTTGAGCTCAGGAGTTCGAGACCAGCCTGAGCAAGACCCTGTCGCTACTAAAAAAAAAAAGAGTAGGCAGTGTCATGGTACATGCCTGTAATCCCAGCTACTTGGGAGGCTGAGGCAAGAGAATCGCTTGAGTCTAAGAGTTGGAGGTTGCTGTGAGCTATGACACCATAGCACTCAACCCAGGGCAACAGAGTGAGACTGTCTGAAGAAAAAAAAAAACCGATGTAATTTTTTAATATATTTAGTGCCAAATAAGCTGAACTGAGGTGATCCAGGTGGAGGGTTGGAAGCAGACTCTGTTGTTGAAATGGCTTTCCTTTAACTGCTCTGCCAGGGTCAAAGGATAGATCCTCTCTACGCAAAAGTGAAAGAGACAACTCACTGGGAGATTCTCAGAGAGCCCCACTCCGGCAATTAGCTAATAATTAGCCACTTGCCACTGGAAGGTTATTTGTTCTTAGCCTTTCACAATAGGGGGAAGTTACATTCTGAGCTGAGGAACTTCAGCTGTCATTTCCCTTTATTTATTTATTTATTTTTAATATGGCACAGTGTCACTTGTACATTTGCAGCAGGTATGAATGGAAAAAGACAAGCATCATTGGACTCAGCATAGGCTTCACTTTGTGATCGTTCTGAATCCTGAATTTACCCTACAAAGACAAAAAGTGGAGAAAATTGGGGAGCGGGCAGTTCCCCCTTGTACTACGTCCCTGACACTAGTGATAAAAGGTGTTTCTGTGTTTCTGAGGCTTATAGGAGAGAATGCGGGAAAGGCCAGTGTGGGTGTATACGGGGGACGGGACGAGGAAGAAAGCCGGACCGACTTCCTAAAATGATTCTGACAGGATTTGTCATCCCTTCCAGGGTTCCTCTTTAGGCTAGAGACTATTCCACAAAAGTGTCTGTCTGCCCGCGGGGCTGTGCAACTGTGCCTTGCACGGGGACACCCAGCCCAGGTGCTTCTGGTGGGAGGCTGCAGGAGCCCAGGGGAAGGGTCACCTTTTCTAAGTTGTAGCAGCTCTACCAGGAAGATCACTCCAGGGTGAAGCTCAGGAGGGGGCTGTGTTGCTAAGTACTGTTTAGTTCCTGTGTGAGATCTGCCAGGATTCATTTTACTGTGTTAACCTATCTAGTATTATTGCAGCTTTTTTTTTTTTTTTTGGCCAGGGCTGGGTTTGAACCTGCCACCTCCAGTATATGGGGCCAGCGCCCTACTCCTCAATCCACAGGCGCCACCCTCATGTCTCTAGTATTAAATGATCTCACTTCTGATCACCTAGACATCTTCAGAGGAGGATATATTCCCGTGGTAAATTCTACCAAATGAACTTAACTGTGGCAAAAGCCAGCTCCCTTGTGTGTTTCAATTCTCATCAATCTTCTATATCTGCACTGAAACCAGTGGGGTTTTTGTTGTTGTTGTTTTGTTTTGCTTATTTTTAATGTGTAAAAGTACAGTTTTATTTTATCTTAGAAAGAGAAGGGATAAGAGAGTGAGAGAGGGAAAGAGAGAGAGCGCAAAGGAGCAAGAACGGCCTGGTGTCCCAGAGACAGGAAGGAAGAATGCCTGCTGAAACCAGTTTTTGTTTTTTCTTCTTTTTGAGGGAAGGTTAGGCATTGAGGTGTTGCTTGGTTTTAAGAACTGGGTGGGGTAGGGTGGGGAAGTGCCTATTTTCACCGAAGCATTTCAATTCAAGGACGTCCACTGGGTAACCAGAATAGAAAGGCTAGAACAGGGAAACAGAATATTTGCAAATGGATCTTGCCTTCCGAGTCTCACTCTACAATTTACTCCGAATGATTACATTCAGAGTTTCTGTTCCAAATCTAAATGTTCCCTCTCCAAAGGAACACATTCAAAAACAGTTGCAGGTTAATTGCCTTGAGTCGTCCTACTGGAAAAACTGGCTGGGCAAACCATTATACAACTGTCTAGTGTGATTAGTCCATGACTCATTATCACTAAGACAATCTTAAGCCATGTAAATCGGCAAGATTCCATTTCTTCACCAGAGAACTTTCTTCAAACCTACACACACTTCTGAATTTTCCTTTGTTTATTTTTGCAGCTGAAGAGAGTATATTTTGGAGGTTAACAATGAAGCACAGGGGCATACAAATAGGAGATCGTTAACAAGACTGCTGCCTTTCCCTTTTCTGGCTGTCTTTTTCTACACCTGAGATGTAGTCTACTCATCTCTGCCACACCTAGAAAATACACCCAGATACTAGAATTGCAAAACTCGGGAACAATCGCTGTAAACTGTGACTTCCAAGCTCACTTAAGGATTATTTCAAAAAGCAAAGGGCTCTGACCATTAACCAGTGAGCTCCAGCCCAGCTCCAGCCCTGCTCCAGCCCTCCCAAAATTGCCTACAGGAATTTAAAAACCTGAAACCACTCTCCAGAGATAAGATAAAGCAACCTTTGGACCCCCCACCCCCCAATAGAGTTGTTTTTAAAACTCTGCTGTAAAAATAACTGTTGCAGAGAGTGGGGAAGAGAAGAGAGTTTTGGTTTTTTTTGAGACAGAGTCTCAAGCTGTCACCCTAGGTGGAGTGCTGTGGAGTCACAGCTCACAGCAACTTCAAACTCTTGAGCTTAAGCAATCCTCTTGCCCCAGCCTCCCAAGTAGCTGGGACCACAGGCTCCTGCTACAATGCCCAGCTATTTTTGTTGTTGTTGAAGTTGTCATTGTTGTTTTACCTGGCCCGGCCAGGTTAGAACCCTCTGGCCAGGTTAGAACCCTCCAGCCTTGGTGTATGAAGCCGGTGCCCTACCCACTGGAGGGAATTTAAAAGAGGAAGCTGGGACTGAATCCCTCCCCTAGCTGAGGGATTCAAAGCAGTTCCTTTTACAACTTTATTGCCTATTAGTGCAAAATATTGGTATTCACTTGTCTCTTTTTCGTAGTAATTTAGATTTTAAAATTGATTCCTGTTATGGCATTATTGGTAATACTTTAAACATCTCTCTTCAGAAGAGTATTAAGTATCAGAGGACTGTTAGAGATGTTTGCTTATATATTCCACCTCAATTGAAGTCAAGGTGCCAGGAGTCTGAACGGTGGCTTCTAAGGAGACAATGTCATCCTTAAATGTGACAAGAAGCTTTGCTCCTATCTGCTCTACTTTACTGAAGGATGTGGAGTTAAGAGTTAAATAATACATTTATAATTTAAAACATGTTTGGGGTAAACCAAACATGGCTATATTTCAGATTAAATATTCAAATAAGAATTTTAAGATAAAACACAGGGTACATTCACCTACTTAAATATGGGTAAAAAGGGTTTAGAGGCAGCACTGCATGGAAATGGGAGGAGCCCTTCTGCGTGCCTGTCCTGATCAGGAAAATTCTACTGTATTACGGAAATCAAAAAGTTAGCGATGGCGTATCTAGGTGTTTTGTGCTTTATCTGCGTACTGTGTGTCCATGATATGTTTTTTTTATCATAACACATATTTCAGAATATCTTATAAATAATAGTTAAGACTCAACACTCTACACAGTTGATTCTAACGTCTAAAACACAAATTTGTACTTTAGTTAGGACTAGAATCCGTGATACCAAACGCAGCCATTGGAGAGCAGCTGAAAATGAGTACTTCAGAAGGCATTCCTGGGAGTCTACTTAAAAGGCCCTCCCCTTCAGGGTACCGAACGAACGAAGACTGGACCCTCGAATTTCAGCCACACCCCTTGGGCGATTTGGAAAATGGCTTGTACCTGTCCCACTTAGGAAGTAAGGACTCAGGTGGTCCAGTCACAGAGAAGGGCCCCAACATCAGTGAGTCCAACAACAAACACTCATTTCAAAGCAACATGAACTGTGTTTGCCACACACCGTGCAATGGAGTAACGTGGATCCTGGAAGCAGAGTTCTTCAATTCCTTTTTTTCTTTCTTCTGTTCTTCCTTCTGCTGCCTCTCACCCCAGCCTGGTCCTTTACAATTCTGGCCAACCACCTTCTCCTTACTTTCCCATCATAAAATGCCCCCAAACACATGAGCAAGGTAGAAAACTCTCTGGAGCGTGAAGTGGAAGGGCTCGAGGGACTCACACTGACACCGTGAGAGGAGGGGAGAGAGGGGAGTATCCTGGTAATGACGCTCACTGCCCTGTGCCTACCCAACACTCCCAGGGCTGAGCGTCTATGTGTTGTTATGGACTAACACGTTGTCCACAACTGATCAGGTGTCTGACCTTGGGAAAATTACTTCACATTCCTGTTTCCATTTCGTCTCTGAATATTTCAGGCTACTTGAATCTATATAAGATGGTCAAGGTGAAGTTTATGTGGGTTAGCACATGGAAGCTCTTAGAACAGAGTGCTAATTATCGAGCATGATCATCACCTCTGCTTTGTGCCCACAGGTAAATACCTGAGGCCAGTTGTTCCACTCTGTGCAGTTAGAGTGGGAGTCTGGTGGGGAGAAGGGAGGGCAGACTGACTGGCAAATGTCTCCTGGGACAGACCTCTCTCCCATCCCTCTCCTTTTCCATTCCTCCTCTCTCGCCACCTCCAACCTTGGCACCTCTTTGGCACTTACCAAGAAACACAGCTGTTATTTCCCCCAACAAATTTGAGTTGTTCAGGGTACCAGCTTCTCTGTGCTGTTGACAATGTCACACGTTTTTTTCCCACCTTTCAGAAATTCAACAAAATCTCTGGTCTGTGGTTCAAAGGAGTAAGGCGCTGGCCCCATATGCCAGAGGTGGCGGGTTCAAACCCAGCCCACACCAAAAACTGCAAAAAAAAAAAAAAAATCTCTGGTCCACTGATGGCTCCCTCTCTTGTTGGGAATTTATTCTCTCTGTATACATGTTTACTTTTCTATACATTTTTTTCCTAGACTGATCAGAAGAGATATATTTAAGAGAGTCCACTTTACCATCCTGAATCAGAAGCTCCCTGAAATACAAATAAAATGTTCTAACCTTAGGGTTACTTCTGCTCACGATAGAGTCCATCCTCACTTATTTAACAGTACTTCCAAATAAAGGAATATTCTTTCAATTTTACTTAAAATATCCTGTAAATCTGCGGATTTGGAAGAAAAAATGATTTACAATCATTTTACAGGTCAGGATATTGAGACCATTGAGATGCCCTGCCCAGGCCTGCACAGCTAACAGCAGCCAAAGTTGGGATGAGACTCACATTAGCTCTTTCAGGAATGCATAGAAAACAAAACAAGTGGATTTGGCATCCATGTTTATTACAGTAATAGGAATGTCTATCAGCAGGAATTATAGCAAAAATCAGCCTAATTATTATGACTACATTCTTCCATTGTTTTCATTTCCATAAACAAGGAAAGCCTATTGAACTTCATTGTCAGCCCTGCAGTATATGGTTTTGAAGCTGAGTTATTACCCTCCATGGCTACCTTGTGTGTCAGCTGAAAGACCTTGACATATTGTTTCTTTGTTACACTCAACATAAGTGGCACTTAGCACATCCAGCTACTTATAGCCTGAGCGTGATATAATTGCTTAGGAACCTACAACTGCTTATTTAAAGGGTGGAGACTCTTAATATAATTATAGAGCCAAAACTCAGCTCACCTTCGCATGGGAAATCTCAGCAGAGCACTGTTAATCTTTTTTTTTTTTTTGAGACAGAGCCTCAAGCTGTCCCCCTGGGTAGAGTGCCATGGTGTCACAGCTCACAGCAACCTCCAACTCCTGGGCTCAAGTGATTCTCCTGCCTCAGCCTCCCAAGTAGCTGGGACCACAGACACCCGCCACCTTAGGTGTACGTGGCTGGCGCCTTAGCCACTTGAGCCACAGGCGCTAAGCCAGCACTGTTAATCTTTAGGTGACTTCTCAGTTGAGTTCTCCATCACTCTCCAGAATCCTCAGGGATTTTCCTTGTGTTTGTGACATAAAGGTTATCTGTCCTGGTGAATCAGAACCAACAAGGAATGGAGGAAAGACCGCACTACTGGCTGGCTAAAAGCAGCTGGACATTTCAGCCATAGTAATGACACTTCATATATCTTCATCACTGATGTTTCTGGTTGAAATGCTTCCATTATAGCAGTTCATTGCTCCCAGAAAGTTGAATTTTTCTTAATGCAACATTAAGACACAGTGTGTTGGCCCGGCGTGGTGGCTCACACCTATAATCCTAGCACTCTGGGAGGCCAACGCCGGTGAATTGCTTAAGCTCAGGAGTTCAAATCCAACCTGAGCAAGAGCAAGACCCTGTCTCTACTAAAAATAGAAAAGCTAGCCAGGCATTATGGTGGGTGCTTATAGTCCCAGCTACTTGGGAGGCTGAGGTAAGAGGATCTCTTGAGCCTAGGAGTTTGAGGTTGCCATGACCATAACACCATGGCACTCTACCATAAGACTCTGTCTCAAAAAAAAGAAAGACAGACAATGTTGTGTTATTCATCGAGGAGAGGAAAAAAAGAGATGGATGGGGAAAAATTCAAAAACAAAAGTGCCTATTTTAGAGAAGCTTATACTCTAAGTCATTTTCATGTATGACGGGAGACCAGCTCTCTTAATCTCTAGAGCAGGGGCCCTCAGATTTTTTAAATAGGGGGCCAGTTCACTGTCCCTCAGACCGTTGGAGGGCCGGACTGTGGGCCCCAGGGCGAGTCGGCTGCTAAGCAGGACAGGCAGTGGCGGCAAAAACACCCAGTAGGCTGGATAAACATGTGGCTCGAGGGCCGTAGTTTGAGGACGCCTGCTAGTCTAGATATTCATTATCTTCTTGAATTAGCTGTGCTAGTATGTATTTTAAAAGATGGTATTTTAAAACATTTTTAATGACCACTTGAGATTTTTTCACCAGTCATAGCATAGTTGTGTGTTTTTTTTCTTTTTTGAGACAGAGCCTCACGCTGTCACCCTGGGTAGAGTGGGCATTACAGCTCATAGCAACCTCAAACTCTCAGGCTTAAGCGATTCTCTTGCCTCAGCCTCCCAAGTAGCTGGGACTACAGGCACCTGCCACAACACCAGGCTATTCTTTGGTTGCAGTTGTCATTGCTGTTTGGCAGGCCTGGGCTGGATTCCCCACCAGCTCTGGTGTATGTGGCTGGCATCCTAGCCTCTTGAGCTACAGACACTGACCCTGTTTTATTTCTTGTTTTTTTAATTTTGGCATAATCACCCAGCCCACATTCCTCTACATTTATGAGAAACATTTACTGGGTACTTTTTAAAACACAGAAGAAAAATTCACTGCCAAGGACCAGCCGCCCAACAGAAGCACTATGGAGGAATCCCTCCACTCTCCTACCCAGCTACTCTGCGACCCTCCTTCACATTCACAGAAACCATTGTAGAATCAAGCTAAGACCAAAGGTGGGAAAAACTAACAAATGGGAAGGTGGACAAGGAGAAAAACATAGAAAGATGCTACCCCCACTACCTGAAGGGAGGAGGACCTAGCACAGAGGAGGCTGTGCAAGGGAAGACGAGAGGAAGGGACCATCAGCCACACCCCTACCAGAAATCACTCAGCCCACTTCCCTCCAGGGGCAGTGCTGGACAGATACGGACTACTGATTATTAAGGGGAGAGTCCAGGGAGTAGCCGACTAGACTTCATTAATGACCATTCAAAAAGTGTTTTTGGACACCTACAAGAGCACGATCCTTAAAAATAAGACAAAGCAACTTCTCATTTTATCCAATGTCCTTACTTATGCAAAACCTTAAAAAAAAATTCCTTTTCCCAGATTTGAAAACAAAGAAACAAAAAAAGCTTCAAACTAGAAACATGATTGGTATACCTGGTTTATTGGGAAAAATGCATAAGGAAAACTTCAATTGTTTACTCCGCAACTTACAAAATAATAATTTGACATATAAAATGAGTTGGTTTTCATTATGTAAGTATAAATGTTAAAAAAAAATTACACAAATCATATACATGCCATTCAGAAAAACTCACACCTCCGAATTCTCCTATTACATGTTTTACATCAGACATTTTAAATCTGTTTACCAAGGAAGACCAGGTTTCTTTTTCTTTTTCTTTCTTTTTTTTTTTTTTTTTTTGAGACAGAATCTCACTATGTCACCGTGGGTAGAGTGCCATGACATCACAGCTCACAGCAACCTCCAACTCTTGGGCTTAAGTGATTCTCTTGCTTCAGTCTCCCAAGCAGCTGGGACTGGAAGACCAGGTTTTTAAGTACATGTAGTTTCTGCTTACAGCTGCCATCTATCAGAAGCTGTGTCTACATGATGAGAGCCCAGTTAAATCTGATTTTTGTTTCGGGGGCTAAACAAATCAAGCCACTTCTCCAGACTGTTTTAATGGCACTTCAGTGATGGGAATGGCTCTCCTAATGCTTTGCTACACAATCCAATCAGAGCTATCAGTCATGATGTATTAGACCCCGGCCATCTTTCAATCAAGTCAACGCTGGTTCTGAACATATAGACACACAAAACAGTACAGATCTATTACTAACAGCATTTTCCTACACCTTAACCCCGTACAGAAATTTAAAAGAGAAAATTTCATCTTAACATTTCACCACTACAAAGGTCTTCCTACTGCAACGGGCTTTGACTATGAAATAATACTTTCCTAGATGACGTATCAGGACAACATGAAGCTTAGCAAAAACATAATTGTTCAGAATATTGCTGTTATTATCACAAATGATATGCATTTAGGAAATTATTTTGCTTCTTTAACTAGCGAAAGGGCTTTAAAAAACACACAGGCACTTTGTTTGCAGTTCTTTTAGAAGGTGTGGCCACTGACAATTTTTACCAATTGTATCAGTCTTCTCCGTACCCCTCCTACACCCAGTCCATTCTGTGCGGAAATGAACAAAAACTTGATCAGATTACTAAATCTTGGAAGCCTTCCCATTTTCACCTTATCAAATGGTAAGTTTCATGTTCATATTCTCTTACAAGGGCAACATAAATGTGATGGAGAGATACAAAGAAATATCGGCACAGCCCGAGTCGTTAGTGAAAAGAAATGTCTCGTGTAACTCCACACGTATATAAAAGGTGACTATGAAACGGGAACACTAATATTTTCTCCTAAATTATTTTAGCATTTTTGACTATTTAATATTATGAGCACTGCCAAAAAATAGATACAAAGTAGGCTGGAGGAAAGAGTGTCTTTCTCTGGAAACCATTTGGCAGCAGTGATTTTCTTCCGCTCTGGCTCCCCTGTTACGCAGGCGGGTAGAAGTACCTGGGCTTGGCGTTGCCCAGAAGGTCGTCTTCGTAGTTGGGGAGGCAGCAGAAGAAGAAGGAGCAACCGATCAGGATAATGGTGGCCGCCCACCCAAAGCCGTAGGCCCAGTTATAGATGTAAGTGACAGTGAGGTTGGCATGAAGGTTGAAGGTCTGCGTGTACTTCACAGGGTAAATGATCAGGGAGATGATCTGGAACACAGCTGGAAGAAAAAAGCCCCAGATTGAATAAATGCACACGCACATTCGAATGAATGAAACTCCCTCTTCTGCAAAGTTTCCGCCTTTAAAAAAAGTGTTTAATCCACTTACAAATACAAAGGAGGCGGGAGGAATCAAATCCTAAAATAGACTATCGTGTGGAAGAAATGCCTGGCTCTGAGCAGGGTCGTGCATATACCACACATTGCGAAATACAGGAAACAATCAGAGAATGGCTCTATATTGCACGTGGAAGCAGTACATACACTAAGGTAAAAAGTGTGAAACCGTGGCATACCACGGAAAGTAGACAGGAAAGAAGAGCCTACAGAAGCCCCAGTCTGCTCATCTTTCTGTCTCCCGTGCCAACACATATGAACGTGCTCAGTGTTTACAAAACTTTTACATATACTATATACGTGTATCTATACAAACACAGGTATGCGCACAAGCACACACACCAGACTCAATGCTGAGACTGTATATTTCT
The DNA here is from genome assembly GCA_963574575.1 of Galagoides demidoff. NCBI lineage: Eukaryota > Metazoa > Chordata > Mammalia > Primates > Galagidae > Galagoides > Galagoides demidoff. The sequence goes on along the minus strand of CAUYQV010114272.1, from coordinate 20,684 downwards.
GGAATATTCATTCTATATGTGGCTAATGCTTGTAATCCCAGCACTCGGGAAGGCCAAATGTTCAAGACCTGCCTGAGCAAGTGTGAGATCCGTTTCTACAAAAAAAAAAAAAAAAAGAAGAAGAAGAATAGAAATTTGAGCTGGGAATGGTGATGCCCTGCACCTGTAGTCCCAACTACTCAGGAGGCTGAGGCGGGAGGATCTCTAGAGCCCAGGAGTTTGAGGTTGCTGTGAGCTAGGATGACCTCACTGCACTCTAGGTGACAGAGCAAGACCTTTCTCTACAAAAACCAAAAAAACCAACAGTGAATGACTCCGTGAAAGAACGAACCAACGATGGAAATGACCAATGTGGAGAATCCGCAGGCAGAGGAGGTGGGAGCATCAGGAGTGCAGGAGGGCAGGGGGAGGGCACTTGACATTGGGGCTGGTGGGCACAACAAGAATAGGAGGGCGTGATCACTGGGCTCAGGGAGGTGTAAGGGAGGATGTGGAAAGGAAAATGTATATGAGGAAGCCTTCTAAACTGGCACGGAGTCACATTATTATAAGTAATCATTGTAGTAGCATTTTAAGCTACTTTAAAATAAAAGTAACTTTATTAAATCTGAATTTACTTCTGGAGTCTTTTCAATGAACATGCATGAATTTTATAAAGCTGCAGTGATGCAAGCCTTGGGGAGCTTCACCCTTTTAAGCCCAGGGAACCCAGCCCAAGGGGGCCTTCCTCTTGGCTCGTGTGTGCTTGCATGGACCTCTTCTGTTCACAAGGCTTTTCTGCCCGGTTTCCAAGGCCATCTGCTCACTTTGTATTTGGACCCCAGGTCTGCAGCTGGATTTCTCCTTTGGTCCCGTGAGCCTAAGTTGGTGTCTTGAGAAATGACCTGTGGCCTCGTGTGCCGTTATCAGCACCTTCTCTTCTCCTCTCCTCAGGAAATCTGGTTTTACTTCTGAATCCAACTCTGTGGCTAGGATCCAGCCCCTCTGAGAGACTTCTCTAGTACCAGGGAACCTGCCTAACATTTCAACTACTCTTTCTAATCCCCTAGTTCCTGTATTTCTGTTAATAATGTTCATTGTAGCCCTACCTAACTGCATGCCTTGATTTCTTCACAACACTTGTGTCTGGATTACCAGACCCTGGGAGGGACCAAAGCCACATTCACACTGGCTCTGTGTTGTAGATGCCAGCTCTGGGCCCTCCCAGGGTCTTCCAGCCTACGGCAGAACCCCTTTCGCGACCGGCCACATCATGAGACCACACAACTCTTTCAACAAATGAACTGGTACAGGGGCATTCACATGCCCTCAGCATGGGGCTTACAACAGGGCTGGGGACCACTATGGAGAACACGGCACTACCAGGACTGACCCCAGGTTCTGGGACAGTGGTGTCCGTGGATGGGGCCAGCTACCAGAGAAGAGGCACACACTGTGACAACCTTGGTCCCTTGACAGGGGAACACTGAATACTGTCTGAGGCACAGGAGGAAAGGAATCCCAGATCTGAAAACACCTCTCTCTCTGCTACTGCCCTTGGTGACACCTCTTCTGAGAACAGATCATAAACTGAAACTGTCACACATCTTCTGTGTGGACGGGCCACCACTCTGCTGCTGCCTGCTGAAGGTATGAATGGAGAAGTGTTGACACAGACTCACCAGCCAGGGCCAGGAGGCCTCCAATCACTCTCAGGAAGACCAGCATCTGGGGTCCACAGAGGGCAAAGAAGGACAGGATGAAGCAGATCACCAGGATGATAAAGCCACAGAAGAGTGTGGCAGCGGCTGCTCTTCCCCACGCTGCGAGGAAAAAGAAAAAGAAGTGATTAACAAAACAGACATGGCCAGTTGAAAGATTACTTATCACAGTATGCATAGAGGGCAGGGGGGTTTTCTTAAATCTCTATTATGTTTGGATGCAGGGACAGTTTCTCTCTTGACAGAACTTAAGCCTCTCCACAATTAAGGGAAGAACAGGCAATTCCTATCAGGACCTCAGTGACAGCAACTCAGGAATGCTTTCCCACCCCGCCCCTGCCCCTCACTTGTTTTTTGGGCCAAGGCTCACATCTCAAGAATGAAAGTTGTGCTTCATTAAACTGTTTCTCAAGTAATAAATCTGCCCTATCAACAGGTATATTTGTGAGTTTCACCCAAGTTCTAATGCACTGTGGCAAGCATAATAAACAACATTTGCAATACCAAACGATCCAAATGATAAACACTTTAGGTAATGTTTCAAATACCTTTGAAGGGTCTTTGTTTAGTATTAATGTTTGGTTCCCTGCACAAATAATCATTGAAAACCAGGTTTATGATTAGGCAGAGGAGGTAAATGCTTTTAGGTGTGTAGAAGTAGTGACTTTCCAGCAAGCTCAGTAGCAAGCCACCTTTCTAAATTTCTGCCTAAATTTTAACTTCAGAAGTATTCAGAACTTCTTCCTCAAGTGTTCTTAATTATAGATCTTTGTCCTAAGAAAGAAAGAATCAGAATGAGATGGAAATTGAGTTTTAGTCTGAAGACCGACATGCATGGGCATCTCCGGCCCTGGGTCACTGTGCTCTGCTCTAAGGAAACAGGGTAATACGTGATGCACACGAACAATTCTAGTTGAGAATTCCTATTGTTCGGCCTACACTGATTTTTAAAGTCTCTTCATGCACAGCCGTCTAGAGGTAATAACTACCATTTAGAACATGCATTAGTTCACTGAATCCTCACAACAACTTCTTAAAGTTCACACTATGATTTCTATCTTAGAAATGAGGATGTACTTAGGCTTTAACTCATCATAGCCATACAGCTATTAAGAAGTTTAGACAGAGTTTGATTTCTAGCCTGTTTAAATTCAAAACTTGAGGCTCAGCGCCTGTAGCTCAGCAGCTAGGGCGCCAGCCACATACACCTGAGCTGGCGGGTTGGAATCCAGCCCGGGCCTGCCAAACAGCAATGACAACTACAACCAAAAAATAGCTAGGCATTGTGGCAGGTTCCTGTAGTCCAAGCTATGTGGGAGGCTGAGGCAAGAGAATCACTTAAGCCCCAGAGTTTGAGGTTGCTGTGAGCTGTGATGACATAGCATTCTACCAAGGTTGACCAAGTAAGACTGTCCCCTTCCCCCCAAAAAATTCAAAACATGACTTTTTTGCAATGTAAGTTACAAACCATACAATCTACCCTTTTATGAGTGTACAATTCAGTGGTTTTACTGTATTCACAGATTTGGGCAACCATCTCCACTAAAAATTCTAGAACATTTTTATCACCCCAAAAAGAAAGCCTGAACCCATTAGCAGTCATTCCCCCCTTCCTCCAGGTTCTGGCAACTGTTAATCTACTTTCTGTGTCTACAGATTCACCAGTTTCGGGCATTTTATATAAATGGAATCACTATACTACGTGGTCTTTTGTTAACTGGTTTCTTTCAGAGAGCTTAGTCCAACATGGGTTATAGCATGAATCATTACTTTATTCTTTATTCTTTTTTATGGTAGAATAATCTTCTATAGTATGGCTCTCCCACATTTTGTTTATCTATTTATTCCTTCAAGGAAGAACAGGCACACTTGACCTAATAGTCTTTACATTTGAAATGGAGAGTCATGAGTCAAGGCCCCCAACGCCCTGGTCTAACCCCTCCCCCTCTAATGTGGTGCATGGCACAACACTTACCCTCACTTAATTCTAGGTCACTGACTGGTCAAAATAAAGCAAAGATAGGGGCTAGCAGAAACATCACTCTCACACATATTTTATTTTTTTATGTTATATTTTACATTTACAGTTTTTATTACTTTCCTCCAAGTCTTCTTGTTTCTGTCACTGAGAGATTTTAGGGACCAGGTTAAAATGGGAATGTTTTCTTTTAAAATAGAAATGAATATAACCACAATGTTAAATTTAATAAAGTCTCATCTCACTTTTCCTTTGGACTTCAAGTAAGGTAACTTTTTTTTTTTGACAGTCTTACTATGTTGCCCTCAGTAGAGTACTGTACTGTCACAGCTCACAACCACCTCAAACTCTTGAGCTCAAGCAATTCTTTTGCCTCAGCCTCCCAAGTACCTGGGACTACAGGCACCTGCCACAATGCCTGGTTATTTTTTGGCTGCAATTGTCACTGTTGTTTAGCAGGCCCAAGCCGGGCTCGAACCTGCCAGCCCTGGTGTATGTGGCTGGTGCCCTAATCACTGAGCTACAGGCACTGAGCTCAAGTAAGGTAACTTGTAAGAGAAGAGGGACCATGCTCTGGAAAGAACATTAATTAATCAAACCTTCTCATAGCATAGCCCCCATGCCCAGGTCTAACTTTCAGTTATGACTCAAAATAAGTCAAAACTCAAAATAAGCAGCGGTGCTTATTAAAAACATGCAGACTTTGTGCCTCCCTCCAGGCTTACTGAATCGGAGTTTGAGAGGCAGTACGCAGGAATCTTCATCTCAGTAGTTTCTTATATCCACACTCAAGTTTTAGAACAACTAGGACAGATGATTAAACTCCTTATAAAACAGACACAGCACTACCAAAAAGGAGGACCTAATTTTCAGTATTTGCCCCCCCTGCCCCCCCCCCGTTACAATCCTATTTCTATAGTCTTTGTTGTGGTTACTGCCAAACATGGAGTTCAATTAAATCCAATCATTCATTTCAAATAAGCAAAAACTTATTTTTTTCTTTTATGAACTCACACATTTTGAAACGGTGCCTATCCCTCTACGCCTGCAGAAGACACACGATGAGAACAAATGGCACGGCTACACGTGAGTTTTCAGTAAAAGCAGGAAAAATCTCCTAACAAGGAACCTATTTCAATTCCCAGACTTTAACTATCACAGATTAAGGGTTGAAAAGCCTAGGTACACAAATTCTGTAGAATATTTCTATAAAGATATTATCAATTTATTTATTTGAGGAAAATTAACAGAAACATTATTACTATTACTACTTCTAACATTCCAGAAGCAGCATGATTTATTCTTAGTTTCAGGTCCTTGGAAGGAATTAAATAAAAGAAATGGTAAGCCACTTCACCTAACTTAATGACAGCAGGCAAACGTAAATGAAAGACCAATTTACGAACTTTTCCTACATGATGTTAGAACAATGTAGTTAATGTCTTGCTAGCCTAAAATGCTGAGTCTAAACAAAAATCAGACAAACGGAAAATTAAGCAACATTTTGTCTTGGGAAAGGCTTGCCTTGGAAGTAGAGCATGTAAAACCTGCTCCTTGCAGCACGGAAACACCCACATTAAATCATTTAGCCATCGTGTAAGGCAGAGATCTTGGCAGGGTTTTAAAGATCCTGAGTGATGAAGGACAAACCTCTTCAAGTAAGGCAATCTGCCTTCTCAACGCAATGACTATTTTGTTTTACAATGATGAAATGGGCCACACCAGGTCTGAGCAGGGTTCCCCCAGTCCAACAGTTCCTCTGTGAAGGGTCTGTCAGTAGTGGAAACTTAGAACACAGCTACTCTCCATGACACACATTTTTTTTGAAATTTAGTCTCACTATGTTATTCTGGGTAGAGTGCTGTGGCATCACAGCTCACAGCAACCTCCAACTCTTGGGCTTAAGCAATTCTCTTGCCTCAGTCTCCCAAGTAGCTGGGACTACAGGCGCCTATCCCAATGCCCAGCTATTTTTTGAGTTGTAGTTGTCATTGCCATTTGGCAGGGCCAGGCTAGATTCAAACCCTCCAGCTCTGGTGTATGTGGCTGGCGCCCTAGCCACTGAGGTACAGGCGCCAAGCCCATGACACACCTTTTGAAAAGTTAAGTTTACACCCTAATTACCTTTGGTCTTAGTCACCCAGAAATGAGCCTCATATCTACAAATTAGAGCTGTTAATATTTGGATATTATACCATGGTCTACATTATACCGTATTTACCGATCCCAATGGAAAACATCAATTTTTAGAAGCTGTCCTAGAGCTACACGTTTTATTTTTATCTTGAGAGAGAGTCTCATTCAGTTGCCCTGGGTAGAGTGGTGTGGCATCATAACTCATGCAACCTCAAACTCCTGGGTTCAAGTGATCCTCTTGCCTCAGCCTCCCGAGTAACTGGGACCACAGACGCCCACAACAAAGCCTGGCTATTTTTAGAGACGGGGGTCTTGCTCTTGCTCTTGCATCAAGCTGGTCTCCAACCCATGAGCTCAGGTAATTCACCTGCCTCGGCCTCCCAAAGTGTGGGGATTACAGACGTGAACCACCATGCCGGGCCTCATCTACATGTTTCCTGATTCAACAGATGGTTCTCAGTTCTTCCAGGGCAGACTGATCATCTTTATCTAATCTGTACACGAGTTTGTCTTCCATTACCAATCTCTACACCAAGGTGCATTACCTTTCCTAATTCATATGTGTGTGTGTAAAGGAGTGGGGCAGATTCTCATTTGCCAATTGTTAGTCTCCGAATGACATGAAAAAACACAGTGGTGGGGCACGGTGGCTCAAGCCTGTAATCCCAGCCCTCTGGGAAGCTGAGGCTGGAGGACTGCTCAAGCTTAGGAGGTTGAGACCAGCCTGAGCAAGAGTGAGACCCGTCTCTATAAAAAACAGAAAAATTCACTGGGTGTGGTGGCATATGAGTTTAAGCCTCGGAATTGAAGGCTGCTATCACAACACCACTGCACTGTCTGGGCAACAGAGCGAGACCCTACCCCCAAACCAAACCAAACAAAACAATTTAAAAAAAAAGCAGTGGCAAATAGATGCTGTTTTTGTTTGTTTTGTTTCTTTAAGGGAAGATAAATTTATATATACAATTCATGATGTTCTAAGTTCATCTTCTAAGTCCCACTTGGAGAAGTTCATGCTATCAAAGAAACCAGTAGCATTATAAATCTACTTTTAAGAAAAATGCAGTAAAGATCCGTGTAGATCAGTGATTTTTAACTGGTGTGTTGTGAAAGGATCCTTAGGTGTGCCGTAAAAATTTTTGAAGATCATTCATCAAATTATTTTGTAAAGAAGTTCAAAGCACAGTAAGTATATTCATTTTTTACTTTTTTTTTTTTTGAGCAACATAATTTAAGTGAGGCGTGGAGGTTTAACTATAGGTTCAAGTGTGCTGTGAGATAAAAAAGGTTGAAAGACACTAGTTTAGGGTGGTGCCTGTGGCTCAAAGGAGTAAGATGCCAGCCCCATATGCCAGAGGTGGCAGGTTCAAACCCAGCCCTGGCCAAAAACTAAAAATAAAACAAAAAAATTTTTGAAAAACATTAGTTTAGATGAACAATCTCACTTTGCTATCTCTTGCAAAGATTCAACATTAAACCCAGAACATAGAAACAATCACTAATAAAATTAAGTCTTTCCTAGGAAGTTTTTTAAGATTTTTGTTATGAGAAAGTATGCTATACATTTTTCCAGAATTTACATATGAAAACATAATGTTATAAAGTAAATATAGCCAGAAAAAGACCAGTTCGGTCAACAGATAAGAAGAGAACATAAAAAGTAAAAATAAATAAATACCTTGAATGCCAAGCTAGAAGTGGTAAGCTGAAAAAAACTTCTAAGACAAGAAGAGTATTGCTAATATTTTTACTACTGTTGGTAATATTGTGGAGCTTATCGCTAATTTTCTCCCCCAAGTTACTACTTCTTATAACAGACTTGCTGCCTTCCTCCGCAATTTTACATGTGGGCACCAAACAGACCAGAAAAGTCTGTGGCCTCCCCCCTTGCTCAGGGTGCTGAAGACACCAGCGTGTCACCTAAGTAGGGCGCAGTCTTTATCCAGAACAACGGATTCATCTATCAACAGTATCAAAGGCCCTAACTAGTGAATCTCAGATTTTATCAGGTTTCTTACCAGGAGGGTTCTTTATGTCAAAAACAGGCAGAACTGGAAACTATTCAAAACCAGAGTTTAAAAAATAAAAAATATACCCTTCACAAATAAAGACAAACACGAGAAGATGATATATTCAGAAATACAGTTTCGCTCATCTGCAGTGATTGGCCAGTGCTTCTGACACTGAGAAGTGATATCACGGGTCATGTGGGGGACTTGCTAAAATGCAGATTCCGGTTCAGCGGGGGGCCCAGACACTGACTGTGCAATGACCTATCACACAACGCTGGTGCTCCTCTGCCACATTTTCTTTCAGTAGCAAAAATCTAGAGGACAACTCATGCAGGCCCCCCAAATCTACATAAAAGAGGCTATTCTGTGGAAGGTAGCAAAAGACTGGCTCAACAGAGGGACGGCAGGGACCACCATCCTGGAGAGCGCTGCACAGTGGTGTGAAATTCTTCACATGCTCTGCATTTTCTCCTGAACCAGAGCCAGATACCAGGGTGTCTTTTATAGAACCAGTTACTTTAACCCTTTATGGTAAAGGACTGAGCAAATCCATGGTGGGGGTGGAGGGGGGACAACCACTTACACAGGAAGAGGTGAAAGGAAACTTTACCCTAATGACAAGACAACTAGGGGTGGATTTCTACCTTGAGTATTTGAAAATCTGGCGGATGGAAGAAGGTTAGAAAGTGGAAGCACTCACTCCACGGGTATAAAAGAAGTATGTGTAAACAGACAGCATCTTCCAGGAACAGAATATAAATTTCTTGATTAAAGGGAAGATCAGTCAGAGGTGAGGGACCCGGGCTTTGGTGAAAGCCTGACCTCCATGCTTTTACATGTCCGTCTATTCTAATAGTCTAGACTTCTGTGTCCCTTGACAGGAGGAAGACAGGTTAGGTCACCAAAAAGGGACTGACACTCTCTGGGGCACCTACTGCTGAGTGAGGCAAATGTGGAATGAACTGGCCTGGATCCCTGGTTTCTAAACTTCTAGATTTTACAAATAAAAAAATATATATATATAATTTATTAACAGAGTAGCCAACTTTGCTATGTAAGGACATGACCACACACATGTTCATCCAGAGAGTAATCTGTCTGCCAATGCCTAATTTCGTAAGAGATGAACAATACCTTTCACCCCTACAAAAAAAGCTACTTCCAAACGAAGTTCTTCAAGTACAGTGTGTCCCCAAGGTCACCATACATATATACATAAGAAAAGTGGAAACTATAGCTACATGTACCTTTATTGCCTTTATTTACAAAACAGTCATTACAAAATTTTACAAAATATTTATAAAACTCCTCTATGTTGATATATAAATATAAAATATATAAAATACGAGTTTGTTAATTTTTTCTATTTATGGCAATCTTTGGGACACCCTGAAGAATTAGCCTAACGTAAACTATTGACTTGATACTGATTTTTCTCGTTTCTTGTACCTTTGAGAGCCATGGAGCTAAGTAACCTAAAAATATTTCCTGTAATACTCTGATCCTTTGACTTGTCCAAGAGTGAGCTCAATTCTGTATAAAAAAACATTGGATGCATTCTGTAGGGTGCAAGAGGAGTCTTAGTAAAAATGAGGTTCTACACTTTAGGTTCAAGATTCAGAATCCAGATTCAAGGCAAATGCTGCCAATCTTCGCTGACTCTCTCCTTTTACTCTGGTGCATAAACCTATCACCATTACAGTTCATCTGAGATTTGAAATCTACATAGTTGAGGCTTAAAATATCGTCTTTCTTAAATCTGGAAAAGAAGGTGCCAGAGGCACAAAAAATAGTATGAACATGCATTCCAATTTAATGTCACACTTTATTCGTAGGTGAAATGTGAATGATCATTTCAATCACAAATCTGGATGCTGTTGTCCTGTTTTGACAAATATAAGCCATGATTTTTTAAAAATTCAAACACGTACCTGTTAAGCTCAGTGTTAATTTAGCTGCTTTAACACCACGTTAAAGAAAATATTCAGCAAATAATTTAGCTCAGTTTGATCATCTGAAATTCTTTACAAACTGTAAGTTATGAAGAATATTCTGGTTTTTTTTTTTTTACACAGTTCTAAGGAACTATTTATTTTTATGAAAATATCTGTATTCTTCAGTCAATACTCGCCAGGTGTAACCTGTGTCTTTACTACCAAAATGAAGGTATTAACGTTATGAATAAGAACTAACAACAAAAGAGATGGTCAAAACCAGCAGTTCTCAACCTGTGGGTCGCGACCCCTTTTTAATAATGAAAATACATCACGGCATTAGGAAGGTTGAGAACCACTGGTCAAAACAGTTTGGGATAGAAAGGTCTACTCTCTTAAAACAGTTACAAGGGTAAATCAAAGTATTTACTTCCAGCTCAGCGCCCGTAACACAGGGGTTACGGTGCCAGCCACAAGCACCAAGGGTGGCAGGTTGGAACCCGGCCTGGGCCTGGTAAACAACAGTGACAACTGCAACCAAAAAATAGCCGGGTGTTGTGGCAGGCACCTGTATAGCTGGGTGTTGTGGCAGGCACCTATAGTCCCCACTACTTGGGAGGGTGAGGCAAGAGAATCACTTAAGCCCAAGAGTTGGAGATTGCTGTGAGCTGTGATGCTATAGCACTCTACCAAGGTTGACATAGTGAGACTCTGACTCAAAAAAAAAAAAAAAAGTACTTCCCAGCATGTCAAGAAGTTTTTTGTTTGTTTGTTTTTTGCAGGTTTTTTTTTTTTTTTGGCCAGGGCTGGGTTTGAACCTGCCACCTCCGGTATATGGGGCCAGCGCCCTACTCCTTTGAGGTACAGGCGCTGCCCTGTTAAGAAGTTTTAAAAAATAGATGTACACACTCAATTCTTTATGTGGGGATATTTCAATCAGAGCCATCAACCTTAGTCCTTGTTACACAAGATACTGTGTTTGTACATAGATGGGAGTATGTGTAAATGGCTTACTGCATTTTACAAGCTCACAAAATTACAGTAGAACCTCTGTAAGTTGACAACCTAGGGATTTTAACACTGGTCAACATACGAAGGTGGTCAACATAAGGGACTGGGTCTACTGTGCTGATACACACATGTGGTGCATGTCCGTCTATGAAAATTAAGTCAACTTACAGAGGCGGTCAAGGCAGAGAGGTGATCAAATATGGAGGTCCTACTGTATATGGCTTTTAGCATTTACTAAAGCTATCTTAAAATCTATAAAGTTCAGAGACGCCCAGATAATCAATGTAGGGAATACACAAATTTCTACAATTGTGAGGCAAAACTAGCCACTAGTGTAGGAAGTGAATGGGTTGAGTATAATAAGCACTTAAACTCATCTTTGACTATAATGGCCAGAGGTGGACCTCCTCTGGTGGCTTCATAACTGTCATCTTTTTCCCAGGGCCACTCCGTCAAAGTAGATTCTGGATTTGTGAATTGATTCTAGGCGGTGAGCAAGAGCTATGCCTACTGCATTACTGGCACTTAGTTACCTTTGCAAAGGTAAGCAGACTAACTAAATTGAGATGTTAAAACCACTACCCATTTATGAAAATCAGTCATGCTGCACCATAAAGGTAGTAATAAATTTTCAAGTGAATCTTGAAAAATCTACTTTTTCAAAGACCAATTTCTATATCAAATTGAAAAATCCACCATACACTGGATCAGTGTTTTCTTAACAATGAAAAAGAATTCTATCTAATTAAAAAATTAAACTCAGAAACAAAACCTGCTTACTGCCCACCATATGCAAAGCACTGTATCAGTCTGAGGCTGGGACAGCCACACCCCAAGAAGGTGAGCTCATACTCCAGTTAAGAAAAATAAAAAACGGGCATTGTGCATGTTTCACAAGAGAGCTGCCGTCAGCGCCAGAGCCTTGCAGGCCAAATCATGTCCCAGCAATGGTACTGATCTCGGCTCTGCCAGAACCCTCCTCCAGCCCAAGCACACTCGCCATCTTATTTCCAGGACTACTGAGTAGCCTTTAGATCTGTGTTACACTTTGGAGTAAAGTATAATTATCAAAATCTGTTAAAAAAAAAAAATGCAGCCATATTGTTTGTCCCCTACAAGAGACCAAGTTCAAATGAACTTTAACTAAAAAAAAATATTACTTCACATAAATGAATTGTTTTTAAAAACTTAAAAGATTTAGAATAATACAAACCTGTGCAGGCATAGTGTTTGTAGGTGTTTTCAGAGAAGAAAAACACCAACTTTAAGGGAAGCTGGAATTCGCTGTGCAGTGTTTACATTTTATTATCTGCCAAAAGAGGACCATGCTCCCCTTTGGGGAAAAGTTAATCCCGAGGACTTCAAAAGCCATTCCACGATAGATAAAACACAGCACCCCAGGACGACACGTAAACAGGATTTGGTGGGAAGCTCTGCCTCTCTGCAGAGAAAGAACGAAGTCTACGGCAATAACTGGGATGGAAAAAGGTCACAGGGGATCCCCTCAAACTCGGTAGGTGAAGCACCATTTGCCTTCAAGCTTTTGAAACAGGCTCACACTTCCCTCCACCTCCAGCCCTGAAGAATCACAATAGACCCCAACTGTTACTCCTACTGCCCTAAAGCAAGGGAAGGGGTCACACAAAGAGAAAGAAAGAAAAAGCATCAGAGAGCGGTTCCTTTCCAGGGTCTCAGGTGAGCACCAAGGCTTGCTCCACGCCGGAAAAAAAACAGGACAAAGCACTTCTTCTGCATTGTATATACAATCTGTCCACTCTTCTTTGTCTTTGCTTTTTAGATTTCAAATCAGATTAAAATAATTAAGTTTTAAAAACAGCAATGTCGTACTTAAACCAAAAGAACACTCCCCTCCAACAAGACCTAACAAGAATTAGCCTGACTGCTAAAAAACTACACTAGCGATTGAAATTTTCAGCCCTAGATATTCTCAAAAGGGCTTTTTTTTTAATGGAAAAAGTTTCTCTCTCTTAGATCAAGTTAAATCCAACGATATTAGGGAAGGCACGTTGTTTTAATCATAAGAAATATGGGAGGAAGGGGAACGGAAAGACTTTTCGGGAACTCTCCAAGAAAATACACTTCGCTCATTACATTTACTCATCGAAACCTTTGCAATGGCTGAAATTATCTGTTACACGTAACGAACGATCAACTACGAAAAAAACTTGTAATGTGGACGAGGGTCATTTTTTAATTCTGGTTTCGAGTCTGGTGTTGACCGCCCAAAGCCGCTGCTACTGCACTTGGGTCTGGTTTGAGCTGGAGCCCCCGCTACCCCGACCCCGCGAGCGCTCTTCCGCGAGCCGCAGCCCCGAGGGCTTCCTGGAGGCGGCGGCAGGCACTCACCGAAGTCCATCAGGCTCTGGCAGCCATCGTCGTAGGACCCGCTGCCGCCGCCCTCGTGGAAGCATCTCCACCACAGCGAGGACGTCTGGATGTGGTCGCTGGATTGCAGCCAGCCGCGGCCGGCCAGCGCGATGATGTCGAAGGCGATGGCGCTGAGCAGGAGCAGGGGCAGGATCCACCTGCAGCGCTCGCAGGCCAGGCCGCAGCGCAGCATGTCGACGGTCGCGGCGCGGAGCTGAGGAGCGCGCGGGACACGGGCGGCGCGGAGAGTGGCCCGCCAACGCGGGCGCCGCGACAAAAGGGAAGGGGCCTCGGGAGGCGGCACCCGAGGACGCGGCTCCGGGCGGCCCCACCTAGATTCCGGTGACTCAGAGCGCGCCCGCCCGGACCTGCCCGGCCGGCCCGGGGAGCGCGCGGCGCGGGCGGGGCCGCTGGTAAACAAGGCCGGGCTCGGGTTACACCGGGTGCGGAGCCTAACCCTACCCCCTGCCCGGGGCGGGCTGCGGGAGGCGGCCGCGAGGCCCCGGGTTTGCCGGGAGTCTCCCTTCCTTCTCCCGCCCCGGAATCTAGACGCACGTGTCCGCCTTTCTGCCTTCAGTGTACCCGTGTGTTCATCTGCACAACCCCAGCTACAAATCCGACCTCGGAGCTTGGATGGTGCAAGATTGTCAACGCCGCCCCGTAGGAGTTTCCAGTAGTTTGAGTTTGTTCAGTTGTGAGTGTGGATCAAAGCTGCGCTCCTTCCTCAGAGCCGGCCCCTGCGCCCCGCAGGCAGGGGTCACTTCCTCCCGGCCGCCTGCACCTTTGCACCTTGGACCGTTGCTCCCTTGGTGCTTTTATCTGTTTGCACGTCAAGCTTTCTCGTTGGGCTGTGCGCATTTTGAAGGCGGATGCCGTGTTTTATTAATCTGGGTGTCCCTGGTGTCGAGGCATCGGGTCTGGGTGACGAGGGGGAGCTCAGTGAAAGTGATGGGTGAATACACTTAATTGAACACATTCTCGCTTCATCCTGGAAGCGCTTCTTCTGGCTGCTGGTGGTTTCATGTCGTTTCTGCTGCACTGTGCTTGCTCCCTATACAAATCTCTATCTGTTTTAACCCCACTTTATCTCTCTTCATTTCCTATTTTGAGGTTTCTCCAAATAAAAATCGTGTGTCAGCATGCTGCCAGCATCTAAATTTCCCCCCCCCCCCCACTGTTCTGGGACAGCTTCTGTCACTATGGTTACTCCTCAGGTGTGGCAGGAGAGAGGGGTGGGGTGGCAACCGGGTGTGGCGCTAAGAGGAAATAAATTTCCAGTGTGGACACGAAGGTAGTGTTGGGCAAGTCACTGAAACATCCACTGGGGGCCACATCTTACTCTGTGCCTCCAGAGATTTCTTCTGAATCCCCTACGCTTTCCACTAATTTAAAATAAAAGAATAGGAAAGGATATTTGCATAGTTTGATTTGGACAAAAGCTTGATAACTAGTATCTACAGAGAACACAAATTAATAAACATAAAAAGAGCCAACAATCCCCTAAATCACTGGGCAAGAGAGATGAATAGAACCTTCTCTAAAGAAGACAGACAAATGGCTAACAAACATATGAAAAAATGCTCATCGTCCCTAATTATTAGAGAAATGCAAATCAAAACCCCCCTGGGATTTAGAGATAGCATCTAACCCCAGTGAGAATGGCCCACATCACAAAGTCTCAAAACCTCAGATCCTGGCATGGATGTGGAGAGAAGGCAACACTTTTACATTGCTGGTGGGACTGCAAACTAATAACAACCTTTTTGGAACAAGTATGGAGAAACTTAAAAGAACTCAAGCTGGACCTTCCATTTGATCCTGCAATCCCATTACTGGGCATCTACCCAGAAGAAAAAAAATCCTTTTACTACAGGGACACGTGCACTAGACTGTTTATTGCAGCTCAATTTACAATTGCCAAAATGTGGAAGCAGCCTAAATACCCACCAACCCAGGAATGGATTAACAAGCTGTGGTATAGGCATACCATGGAATACTATTCAGCCACTGAAAAAGATGGAGACTTTACATCCTTTGTATTAACCTGGTTGGATGTGGAACATACTATTCTTAGTAAAGAATCACAAGAGTGGAGAAAAAAGAATCTTGTGTACTCAATTCTGAAACGAGGACAATTAAGGTCCTAGTACACAGTAGGGGTGGGAGATGGGCAGAACTGAGAAAGGGAAGGAGGGAGGGGTTGGGGGGGTCAAAGGTATGGTGCACCTTTTGTGGGTGGGACACAAATATAAGAGAGTCCTTATCTAACAAAAGCAATCAGTGTGACCTGATTCTGTGTATCAAGGAATCCCCAACAATAAATATATATATATACAATAAATTATTGTTAACTTAAAAAAAAATAAAAGAAGTGGGAAATACTTAACAATATTTAAAATTGAGTCCCCTGTACTTCATTTTGGTATTCTCAATAGAAACAGAATGCTATTTTTGTCTAATGCAGTTTTCTGGTAGTTTTTGAGGCTGAATAAGCTAGAAAGAACTAAGAAAGTGAATGGGGGCGGCGCCTGTAGCTCAAAGAAGTTGGGCACTGGCCCCATATGCCGGAGGTGGCGGGTTCAAACCCAGCCGCAGCCAAATACTACAAAAAAAAAAAGGTGAATGTTTAGAATCATATGAAATAATTTCCTTAGGCTGCCCTTGACATAAATCAAGTTTTAGATAAACCAAGTTCATATATTTTCTTTGGAGGCAAATATCTTCACTTTCAAACAATAGCATGAGGGGCTATTCTGCCAAAAGTTATCTTCACACTGTGTAGAAAACTGTGATATTTATGTTCTTGGGGTATTCAAAAATAATGAAAATATTTGTGTAATTAGCTATGTATGTTTGGAAGAAAAAATTATCTAATAAATCAATAGAGTACTGATCATAAGCAAAGTGGTTCAGACAAAATGAGAGTTTCACTAGTGTCAATTTTGAACCAGATTAACTTCTCAGTGGATTTGAGGAAAAGAGCTTGTTAAGGCTGAGGTGAATGGAAGGTTAGTAGCTCTTTAGAATTTCTAGAAGAGACCACACTCACCCTGGTTGGGTTCCAAAAATAATGTGCCCAACACATGATACAGATTAGGGAACCTGATGGGTCAGGTTTAGGCACTTTCTCATATTAGCTGCGTGACAGTGAGCAAGTTAATTAACTTCTTTGTGCCTCAGTTTCTTCATCTGTGAAATAAATAATGCTTACATCATCATGTTGCATTGAGCATCAAAATAGCTAATATACCGAGGGTGCCAAAAACGAAATGTAGACACATTTTTAAGAGATGTTATCTATGTATGTTTTTCAAAGTTGAATCAAAGGTACTGTAACTGGTCAAGTTTACCTAGATATGCAACATGCATCCATTTTACTTGCAGTTCGCTCACTTCTTGGGAATGATCGATTTGACTTCCAGCAGAATCCTTTAAAATGTGTGTACATGTTTTTGGCACCCCGTATATAAAGTGCTCAGATAGTGTCTGCATATTTTAAGCCATGAGGTAAGGGTTGAAGATAATAACGATTTTCACACAGGTTTTCTACTTTAATAAGAGTGAAAAGAGGGAATTATCGTGTTTATCAAGGGCAAATTCTATCTATGAATACTGAGTCCCTAAACTACCTTAGACAATGAAGCCATTCATCCTAGCCATAGTTGTAAAATAGATTATAGTGAATGGCAGACGGTTGGAGGGTTCCCCCTGCTGGATACTGTAAAAATTGCAGAGCCCTTGACAAAAACGGAGAAAAATTTGTGTTTTTAAGTGAAGTATGATTGACAGGCTAAAGTGTGTACATATTTAATGTATACATTTTAATGATTTTGAAGGTAAGTACACACCCATGAAATCTTTACCATAAAGAAAAGTTTTTTTATAATTTTGTGTTACTATTGCCATAAAATCAGTAACTGATGTAAACAAAAATACGGAATCATAATTTAAGAAAAAAAGTGTGTAGTTGTTTGAATCTCTCCCTTAGAGAAAGTAATAGTAGTATTAATAATAATACAACAGTAACAGCTACCTAACATTTGCTGGTTACCAGCATGCTTCTCTTTGCTGAAGCCATCAGATCTGCAGTCTTAGCATTTAATTTGTGTATTATTCATTTTATTCCTTCTCTGTCTTTATTAGCTACTGAAGACATGCTCCTTGCCATTAGTCTTCCTCAGCAAATTACAGAGCTGACTCCTTTCACGTGATTGTGGTTTCTTAAGTCAATATAGTTTTTTGAGCACCAGATTTTGAGGATGTGGTTTTCAGATGAATCTCTCATCTCTGGGCCCCATATTTGTAAATAAGCTATTAGTAGATTTACATTCCATCTTCTCGGCAGGATCAGCTGCATTTGCTTTGGTGCCTGGTTCACCAGGAAGTGGTTTCATGAGGGAAGGTCTTCCCCACCGTGGGCTGAGAAGCCCGTACCCATGTGATCTTCCAGTGGGATGTGAATGTGTGTTCAGTGCATCATTTCCAACACACTTGGATTTTAGGATTTGGGTCTTTCTCTTGCTCTGAAGTCTAGAATTTTGTGGTATCTGGCAGCTGGCTTAATGTCCTTCAGATACTGAGGGATGAGAAGCAATACCTGCCCCAGGCCCTCTAATCATTTATGCTTGCCTTATGCTTTATTTATTTTATTTTATTTTGTTTATTTGTTTTTTTGAGACAGATTCTCACTGTGTCACCCTCAGTAGAGTGCTGTGGCATCACAGCTCACTGCAACCTCAAACTCTTGGGCTTAAGCGATTCTCTTACTCAGCCTCCCGAGCAGCTGGGACTACAGGCATCCATCACAATGCCTAGCTATTTTTTTGTTATTGTTGCTTAGCAGGCCCTGGCTGGGTTTGAACCCCTCCAGTCCTAATGCATGTGGCTGGCTGGAGCTATGGGCGCCGAGCCATTGCCCTATGCTTTTGTGAAAATCCTTTCTCAAGAGCACTTGTACTTGATTCCAATAATAGAAACAAGCATCTATTGAGTGCTTACTATCTACCAGGGTCTATACAAAGAATTTGACAAGTATTATCAGATTTCACCTCACTTTACAACCCTATAAAACAGACATTACTGTTATCTCTATCTTACAGATAAGGAAAGTAAGGCTCATAGAGGTTATGTAAGTTTCCCAGTGTCACAAGGTGACCACTGCTATCACAGGCAGCAAACACAGGATTCAAGCACAGGCTCTGACCCTGAATCTGCACCTAAACACATGATACCCTAAAACTTTGTAAACGCTCAGCATCTGATCTGTACTACATAACAGGTCTAGGTTTTATTATTGCATTTTAGAGATGGAGATGTGACTAAGTTTTATTATTTCTGTTTAGAGACGACAATCAGACATTCCAAAAGGTTAAATGGCTTACACAAGGTTTTTTAAAGCAAAAAATAAAAGCTAGTCATTGAGAAAAGGTCATGACACCCTATGGCTGATGCCGAGAACCAAAGAGCATTTGCCTGGGACAGGAGTATAGCGAGCCCTGTTGCTTATCTGTCTGACTTTGTTAACTGATTTATAAACAGAATAGGTCAGTGGAGGTCGATTTTACCTTACAGTACTTTTGGTTCCATGAAAGGCTCTTTATGACTGCTTCTTCATAATATGCTTTGGAATAGCTCAGACCTTGCTTCCTGCAGGCTGCCACCCCCTGGTCTGGACAAGCTGCTGTGCTCTCACCAGTAAACAAAGCAACAGCATTCTTCCTGAACAAGACCACTCTGGCATAGAACATGTGGGCATTTTTGTTTAATTTTGTTTCTGAAACAGCTAAGGACATGCTTCAAGAGAACAGTGCACTTACAAGTTGCTAATTTAAAAGGTCAATGATTTAAACAGCCCACTTCAAA
The DNA here is from genome assembly GCA_963574575.1 of Galagoides demidoff. NCBI lineage: Eukaryota > Metazoa > Chordata > Mammalia > Primates > Galagidae > Galagoides > Galagoides demidoff. Next base: position 1,663 of record CAUYQV010114272.1, on the reverse strand, counting down.
ATAAGTGGTTGTAGTATTATTCCAAGAGACTTGTTCACTCCTGCCTCTGCGGCCGTGAGAGGGGGTTTGTTCATAAGGACTAGATCCTACTAGCAGCCATTCCGCTCTCTCTCTCAATGGCCCCTACACACAGGTAACCATGTGCACACACTTGCACACACACGCACACACAGAAAAATCAACTTTATTGGGTGTCTGTCACAGAGGTGTCACGTGGTACAGAAAACCAGGCAACCTGAGTTCTGCTTCTCCCTGCTTCCCCTCTCACCCTTATTTGACCTCTCTTCTCTCCGGCTCATGCAAACGTTCCATTATCTGCACTCACACCTCCTAGTCCTGTCTCAGCCCACTGTGATCCCTTCTACCAAGGGGCATGATAGGGGACTGCATACCATGGTGAATGCTTAGATTTATGTTAGGTGATCTGGGGGAGGGCTCAGGGAGGTGGATAGTTTAAGAAAGGGACATCTTATTTTGTCACCGCATGGTGGTTTTGTTTTTCTGTGTTCAGATATGATTACGGAGTGGTCTTGTTCTATCACAGTTATGCAGTGAGTCTGTCTGATGTCGATATGTGAAATTATTTATGCTCGGTGTAGGATCATCGTGGCCTAGCTATTGGTTGCCAGACCAACAACCAGCTATCAGGGATTTTTTTTTTTTCTCTTCTCACTGGTTCTCCGTCCGTACCTTCCCTTTTTCCTTAACATGTGAGTCTTCCTCTGCTCCCCACCCCCACCGGGGGTTGTATTCTCCGGGATTCTCTCTTTGAACCACTCTTCCTGCCTTTCTATACATTTTTGTGTGTGTTACATCATCTACTTTTGTGATATCAACTCCCATCTATGTACTCATGACTTGCAAATATACCGTATATATACCGTATATCTTTAGCTTGCATCTTTCCTTTACGCTTCAAAATTAGCTTGCATCTTTCCTTTATGCTTTAATTTTTTATTAAATCATAACTTATACATTGATGCATTTATGGGGTTCAGAGTACTGCTTCGATATACAATGTGAAATGTTTACATTGAACCAAGTAACGCATCCATCACAATCATACTCATTTCTTAATAGTTTAGAAATGTGCCATTGTATCATGCACATTAGGTGAGGTCACCCCGAATACCCTCCCTCTCCCTTCTCCCAAAGCCCCTCTCCCCACCCCTCTCTCTCCTCTTCCATTCTACTTTATGGACTATATCTAACTTGAGCAGGATGGTGCCTCCTGGACACGCCTTTTAATACTTTGACCTCACCCAGTACAGAGTTCAAATTGCCCTCCCTTCTGCTGCACCAGCATCTTCTTTCTGTGGCCTCTGTGGCATCACTATCATCTTGGTCACCAACATTAAAACTCTAAGATCATCCTTGACTCCTTCGTTATCTCATGCTCTAAATCTAGTCATTTAAAATTTCACCACGGACGTTACCACCACTCCTACCCAGGTTCACGGCCACTACTGCCGCAGCTGTCTCCTAAGGGTGCACTCCCCTGTCCTGAGTCCTTCTCCCAAAGGGTTCCTACAAGGATGTGGCCAACTGTGAATCTGACGCTGACACTCACCCTGCCACTTGCTGGTTCTCCATCACCTCCATGGTTAAGTCTGAGCTTCTCAACGTCCCCTGCCAGGCCCCTGTGCTTCTCTTCAACCCCACC
>CAUYQV010114271.1:0-32697 GCA_963574575.1 Galagoides demidoff | reverse complement strand
GGATACTTTTTCTTCCATTCTTGGGATACTTTGCTAAGAAGAATATTTTCCAGCTCCATCCATGTAAACATGAAGGAGGTAAAGTCTCCATCTTTCTTAATAGCTGCATAATATTCCATGGTGTACTTATACCACAATTGGTTATTGGAAATCTTAAAATATATTCTGTGCATTGAAGGTAATAAACATGTTTGGGGAGATTTTTCATAACTTTCTTCCATTTATGTTGTTCTTTACACTGAAAATTTCACATCCGCCTATGTTTGTGAATCAGCTGATACGTTACTTTTTTTCTATTGGTCTCTTTCTACAAACTAGAAGTTATTTTATCCCAAACTAAAATAAATTGTACATTGATTTCATACCATGGTGAAATAACTTATACATCTATTCTATGAATATTATTCTCTGAATTTAGAGAAAGGATAGTTGGAAAAGAGACTTCTTTGAAAAACATTACTTTCAAACATTGGGGGTTGTTTTTAATTCCCAGAATAAACTTTGAGAAAACATTTGCATGCACTCACAAACCCCCTTCCTTTTCAAAATTGACTAGGTCATGATAAATCCACTGTGATTTTTTTTTTCCCTGTGGATAGAGCAGACACACAAGAAACTATTTTTCAAAACCAAACATTTTTATAATAAATTACTTGGGAAGTGTTATTTTAGGGTAATACTAAAATGTTTTGTCAGGCACCGGTTTTTATGGGATACTCTGTCACTTATACAAATTTTTAAAGATACCCATCAGGGTCAGGTTGAAAAAAAATACAGGTTAGAAAGAAAATACTAGTCTTACTATTGTTTTAAAGGCTCAATGGTAAATAGGAACGTAGGGTTAAAATGTGGATTTTGTTCTTAGTTCTTGAATTACAGGTGGAATCAGGCAATCGAGGAAGCACAGGCATGAAGAAATAAAGGCAGGAGGAATACAATATTGGCTTTCCTAATTGCTTATTCTTCCCCCAAAGATTCAGGGTCTTTCTTTTTAAATTAACATATCTGCACATTTTAGCATCGTCATTTCTACACCAGGGCGGGTCAGTGTCCTGCGTCTGGAGGGAGAGACCACCCCTTGGTTTGAGATACTGCGAAGACGGAGCAGAAGAGTTTATTAGGTCAGGTAAAGATGCTACGGTTCCTTCAGCTACATAGAATTAAAAGGAGACATTTCCGAAGGCGACAAAGCAAGCGGGAGAAGCGTGTTTCACACTGAGGACACGCCCGTGGGGCACTTTTCCCTCACTTTGTAACATTCGCAGATGACTCTTAGGGGGCGCGCTTGGAGGAGATGCTGCAGGTTCCCATAGCAACGGGCCGCCTTTCACAGTTCACGGCGCGCCAAGTACCGCGGCTCGGGAGGCCAGAGGGGGCGCTGCTGAGAGTCAAGGGCAAGAACAAGGGCGCTGTGCGCACCTGTGCCAGGAAAAGCCACTGACCTCTAATATCGCGTAAGTAGTGCTTGAAACGACTGTCTCTGAATCAGAAAAATAACGGCGCGCCTGTCACCTTACTTTACACAGCCAATTGAGTTATCCTGGGCAAGGGTGAAAAACGCGATTCCTAGAACCTTTTGGGGGCTGCATTCCGGGTAAACACGTGCACCGTCTTCCTGATGGAGGCAGGACCACCCTTCTCCGGGTATGGAGCCTGAGAGTGGGGGTGGCTCTCTGGGACCTGAACCCTGGTCTGCCACCGAGTGACTGTCATCGTCCATGAGTCGCTGACCCTTTCCAGGCTTTCATTTTATCATTTCTATCAATGCAGGGAGGAAAATATACTCTTCATAAATTTGTTCAGAGGGTTGGATGAACTAGTTCAGTTCAGATCATTTAGAAAAATGCCTGCCACATCTTAAGGACTCAATGCATGCTAATTATTAAGAATGGTTCCCAAGGGCGGCACCTGTGGCTCAAAAGGGTAGTGCACCAGCCCCATATGCCAGAGGTAGCAGGTTCAAACCCAGCCCTGGCCAAAAAAAGAAAAAAAAAATGGGTCCCAAATCTGTTGAAATTATAAAAAAAGTACGTGAAACTAGATTCCATGTGGAATGCAGAAGAAAAAAAAAATTTCAGTAGATTAAAAGACTAAGGCTCTTTCTTTGCAATACTTTTCTCCCTATGTTTCACATGTATATTTGTTTTTATAGGTACATAGATAGACATTTATGGTGCAATTTGGTATCTTACATTTTCTCATTATAAAAAGTACTTCCCTATGTTATGAATACTTAAAATTCCATCATGTTTAATGCCACCGATTAAGTGAAATGCCCCATCTTCAGGAATGTCATTCTATTTAAAAATATTAAATTTTATGTATGTCTACACAGGCACGTGTCCCATTTGGATCCATTAATCTATCTCTGTACAGTCTTGTAAGAAAATCTTCCTCTTTTAGTAGGTATAGCTTTGGGGAACTTACAAACATTTTATATTCTTATACTTTTTCACTTGGATAGTTATAAACATAAGTTAGCTATTCCTTTTTTTCCCCTCAGATGATTTATATAAGGTCTACAAACAAAAGTTCAGACAAAGAAGATAATACCACTACTGGAATTTCAGTCCCGATTGGTAGTAGTACGCATTCATGTGTGAAGAAAAATACATATATTAAGTGTTGCCATCCAGAAACAACATGTGTATCTCCATTTATTAAAACCTGCTGTCACCCCTCCTCATGAATATGCTGGTAGCCTTTTTACTTTATTTACATCCCCCATGTTTTATAAATAAAAAAATTAATAAAGATGATATGGGGAGGGGTTTGCTTTCGTTCATCATCTAACTGGTTATTTTTGGCACGCAGAACTTCATGTCTCTGCACGTTCATCTCATCAGTTTTTTCTCTGATCATGACAATTAATTTTAAAATAATATTTTAATAGACTTAATTTTTTCAAGTGCTTTTAGGATCACGGCAAAATGGAGTGGAAGGTACAAGATTCCCTATATACCCCCTTCTCCTCCCATGCATAGACTCCCCTCATAGATTTTTAAGGCTACTCCAGTCACCTTCCCAGCTCTGTTCAGCACTGAGTCTTTCTTCCTTGGTTCCTTCTGTGGCGGGACTGGGCTTGTTTGCCCTCAAATCCATGACTCACCTTTCCTGTGCTCTTCTGTGTATCACAGGTGGGCTGATGCCCCTCAGGCCAGATTCTCATCTGTCGACTGGCTTCCAACTGGGAACGTCTAGTGGGAAATTGAGGGCAGGGCTTGGAGGGCTGGTGTGGAGGCAAAAGGGAACATATATATACCTGGGGATCCCGTGCTTGTGTTGACCACGTCTGGGCCTCACCTGAGACTCCCGCTCTATCCGTGCAGGTCCATAGTCACTCCAGCTTGCCCTGGAGGCCCTGGCCTTCCCTGACAACATCACAAACACCACATTCTTCTCTGTCCTTCCTTCCCTGGCTGGGTTCTGCCTGCTTTGCTAAGCCCTGGGTTGCCTCCACTGTTCCTGTTTACCATTTAGACTTCCCACTACCCTGTAAACCCCTTCCCCAGCCTGAAATCCTTCTGTTGTAAGTGCTCCAGTGGATTCTGTTTCCTGATAACTCCCTGAATGACATACCAAAGCCTCCCACCTCTCTTTAATTTTCCTCTAAAGTTGTTGCAGAAAAAGAAGGTTTACAAACCAACTGCTACCTAAAAAGGGGGATTTATTATGATGACCTAAAAAGATGCTTCACAGCAGAATTCTCGTGGGCCACAGTGAAGACAGTGGGGGGCACCGTGGTAGAAGGGTCACTGCTGTGACTTTTTACTGTCTCTCACCCTCTTTCTCCATGAGTGCTGCTGTAAGATGACCCAGAAGTGCGTAGGGCCTGATCTCAGAAAAGGTAATATATTTATATTTCCTATAGCATTAAAAGGAAATATAATTTCCTTTTAAGTAACTTAAAAATGGGAGTATTTATTCACTGCCAAATTTGCTTTTGCCCATGGTGTTAGGTTTTCACAGGAGACTGGGAGATGGAAGACATTATTCACTGGGGTATTTCCTGAACGTTGCTTGTGCTGAAGACCTGTTCCACTCCCCTCATTATAAAGGCCAATTTATTAAAATCAGGTGTATAATTGATATGCTGTCTCAGATATTCCCAACGAGAGTTGCTAAGTTACTGGGCATTCAGATCACACAAACACCACGTCACACACCAGAGAGTAAACTCATAAAGCCAAGCTCCTCTCTGTGCTGTGGCCCTCAATGTACCAGCCCTTAGAGGGCTGCCTCGTGTGGGGGAGACCCTCAGTCAATACCAGTCGAATCAAAACATAAGAAGGAATGAGTGAACACTGCCTCCTGATTTGTACAGCAACATAATCCTAAACTGAACATTTTCAACAGGAGTTTCAGGAAGAATCCCCTTTTCTAAGGGAAGGAAAGACCAAAAAAAACCTTAAACTACAACAAAAACACAAGAGCCCCTTCCTCCCCCAGAACAGAGGCTGCTTACTTAATGGTTGGCACACAGTAAAGCATTTATCTAATAGACAAAGGGTATAAATACCCTCAGAGGGAGAAAAACAAGGCAATGGGGAGGGCCTTCCCCCTTTTTTCTTTCTGAATACATCTCATTGTCATCCCTCTTTTTCTTAAAGAACTTCAGAGCCAGCTGAAGAATTAACAAAAGGAATGATTAGTTTCCAAGGTATGTGTACCACTATCCAGACGATCAAAATTAAAATTTGAGTTTTATAACAATAGAACTATTCCTTATTGATTTCTGCATCTTAACCTTGGGGCCCATCTAAAACAGCCCAGCTATTGACATCTTGGTTTTCTGGGTTTTTTTTTTTTGTTGTTGTTGTTGTTGTTGTTGTTCTTGCTTTTTGCAAAAACACAGACTTTGGGTTTTCCTACGCACAAGTTCTGTTCTTGGCATTGAAAGATTGCCCTGGAAATCTTTCACTGTGGTGCCAGGCATGCTGGTGCCACAGCCTGTCGTCCTTTCTGTGACGACTCCCTTTATCTTCTTCTTGTTCCCTTCTCAGTCCTCTCTCTGGTGACGTGTTGAGACCCACTATTGCCTTTCCTAGGCCCGACGAAGTGCAGAAAAGGATATTGAATGCGGCACTTTGCAAAACTTGCCTGTCAACAGAGGATATTGTGAGTTTCCTCATCCATAAAGCAGCCTTAATTAAACCTGTGCCAGTCTTAATCACAGGGATGCATTCCGAATAACAGAATCAGACCATAAAAACACACTGGGCTTCATAAAGAAAGGATCTTCACACACACGAGCTATTATCGTTATTAGTGGCTTGATTTATCACCAAAATCACACCTGCGTCGCTCCAAACAACTCACCTGCTTATATTTTATTTCATTTTTTATTTTTGCACAATCCCAGCTTTGCACTGCTTAGCTTGGGTGCTGCTGGGTTGTGTAACACGTTCTCAGAGAAGCCGCACAACCCTGCAGGCAACTTCACAGGAAAACAAGAAGGAGTTACTTTATCCTGGATGCGTTTCAACTGTCCTATTCAAAATAAATCATGCCCTGGTACATCCTTTCTTAACTTGTGACCCAAACTGCTTTCACTCACTACTTTAATGAATTACTTTTGTAAAAGAAATTAGCTCCCTGCTTAATATAATTCTGTCCAAGCCTTGATGGTCTATTTTTCTCCTTCAAAAAGCAGATGTTACCGATTTGTGGGTTTTTTTTTTTTTTAGATGTTAGGTTTCATAGCGCATATCTAAATGGAGCTGAAAAGGAATTAACCTCTGTGAATCACTAAAATTAGAGTAATTCCTCACAATAATGCTCCCATGAAAATATATGTCATGCATCTGGAGGCATTTTGGGCATCCCCAAATTTGCTAAGAAATTCCTTCTCTAAGTCAAATTCATTATCAGAAATACTTAGTGAACCAGCCTTTAAAATTCCCATTACATTTTTTTGAACAACTTTAATTAAAATCTTCTGAATTCCTAGTGTGTTTCCCTTTCAATTTATGAAGAAAATACTTCAGACTAAACCCACAGGATTACAAGCCCGTAACGCCATTTATAATCGCAAGGCTTGAGATATCTGTCACACTTTTAAAGTCATCTCATCTTTAACACAATGTTTTAAGCTGACAAAAAATGGAAACGGTTCCAATCAGGAAAATAATATTTCATAGGCACTATGACTTATTCTTCCCTCCAATAGTGCTAATCAGATTTCATTTATTTTTATAGCTTGCCAGGCATTAGCATTACCCTCTAGACACAACCCCCTTTCTACTCGTCCTTGGATAAGTTATCTGCTGTAGTGGGATAACTTTCTTCCTCAAGATAAATGTTTCCTGATAAAAGAATATTATTAACCTATAGCAATTGCAGTGGGAAATAAATGCAGTTGTCAAGTCCACTTTGAAGTGGGGGAAGAACAGTGACAGATTAAAAAAGTGCAGTATTGTTCTTGGCTTTTCCGGAGTCCGTTTATCTTCCTATCGTGTATGATTGAATGGGAGAGAAGGCACCTGCAAGTTGGAGCTCATGACAAAAGATGGATAAGCATCCTTCTGGACTCCGGGGCTCCAGGGGTACCCAGGACACTGCACTGCAAGTAATCCCATCGCTTCACTTCATCAACGAAAGAGAGGCTTTAATTCAGGAGGCTCGCCATTTCTTTCTCAATAAAACAAGGTAAGACTGTTGTCACAGTTCTAACAATTCTTCACAAATTAAATAGCAATGTATCTTCAGACCTTCCTGAGCACCCCGCATTTAAAGGTGATCTCTAAATGTCTTTAAGGACGGAACACCCCTCTTTTTCCCTTTATACACGCGAGGTAGGGTGTATGTCACCCATTCCATTGTAGCATCTTAGGACTGGCAAAAGCGAATTATGTGAGAATTGTGTAAACCCTTTAGGTTCTCATGACAGATGCATGAGGTGGGTCCTGATAGCACCTTCATTTTTTCAAATGTTGGCACTTGATAGAGAGACAAAGTCCCTTGCTCACAGCCAGGCATCTGATAGGAAGGGCTCGAGTCCTTACTTATTATATGTGGTTCTACCAGGTTGTGGGTCTGCTTTAGCAGTTTGTGAGTTCCAGCAAGGGAGGGTTTTGCCTTATTGGTTTTGACTTTGGTTTCCTTCATCCCCAGCTCTCTGCACACAGTAAGAGTTAGTTGAATAGATGGAAAGATGGGCTGTCAGCACAGCACCCCAGTTTCACTTTTGCTAAAGCTGGCCCGCCACCAGGCAGCGTGGAGAGCAGCTCTTCCAGAAGACAAGCACCACTGCCTGCCTGGGTGGGGGTGGGAGGAGCAGATCTGGAGCACAGCGGGGCGATGCCGGCTCTGCGTTAGGAAGCTCCCTTGTCATTCGGAGCATGGTGAAAACATGGCAGCTCACTAGCACGTCGGCAGTGCCCTACTTATGTAAGTAGTCTAACTTTCCTTGATGGAGAAGGCGATGACTTCAAAAGAAACCAAAAGGTGGGGCTGAAGAAGACAAAAGCCAAGTGCAGAAGCCAAGTTGGTGCATGCATAAGCAAACTTCATGGGGATCTGTTCACACATTGCACAACCTGGAGATGTGCCAGGCAATTAAAATCCTTTATTATGAATGGGACGCAGCACAGGTTCTGCAAAGGGAGAGCAAGTGGCAGTGTCACTGGGGCCATTATGTTTAATAGCACTGTACCTTTGGGCTATTTTAATATGGACAAATGGAATATCAGTCACTCCAGAGTAAGCAGACATGGCTCCACGTACTAAAGAAATACGTTTGTTAAATAAAATTATGACATAAACTAGAGAGATCACTCTAAGACTGAAACATATAACCAACTGCACAGGGAACATATTTATGTGAACGAGGATAGAGATTGCTGGGTAGATGTAAAAGGTTTTTTAAGAAACAATTCTGACCTTTCCTACCAGTGCTCAGAGACTAGACCCTTCACCTTTCTGACTCATCAATATCTACTCAATGACCTTCCTAAGAAAATGGTCCCAGTGAGATTCATTAACACAAGCCCCACTTTTCAGAACTTCACTGTCACCTTTTTCTCTTCTTCATGACCATGTTTGCTCATTTGAGTTTAAAATGTCTGGGTTTAGTTAGACAGATCATCTTAACACGGACAATAATTTCAATTAACAGTGGAGGACTGGCTCAGTCCCAGAAGGTTACATGCATTTGACTGTGTCTTATTCTGTTCACGCCCAACATTATCAGGGAGACAGATGTCTCAGGAAGGGAACCAGACAAAGTCTTCAGCAGAATTTTCTAACTCTCACAGTACAGTTGTCCACTTTTCTCTCCTTTTTGCCAGGGAATTCTAGTATAAATACTTGCACATGACAGATTGGTAATGTGCTGTAAAATCAAGGGCATGCTTAAGCTCTGTTCACCTATCCATCTTGACACCTGTGACCTGGAATTGCATATCACAATTCTGCCTTATTGAGTGTGACACTTTTCTTGTCTCCTGCCTTTTATTTAATCCATCTGCTAGACTCCATTCATGTACCTATTCCCAGTAAAGAGAGAAATTTACCTGCCAACAAGAAAAAGCTCTCCTACATCTGCTCTTGAAAAACATACTTCCATATGGTATCACAACTTTGAATGAGGCCATAATAGGCTAGTTGGGGTGGCTTTGCAATTATTTGAATGTTTCTTAAGGCTTTGGAAAATCATTCCTAAAAAAAATAGCTTATCTGTCTCAGGGACTTCAGGAACACCTCTATAGGCAACTTATTCTCATTCTCATAGAGCATAGAAGGACATTAACTCTGAACTTCAACCTATGGGTGGAACCACTTAAAAACTAAACTAGAATAGAATTAGAACCTCATGGACCCACAGAATGGGAACACAGAGGTCCCAACCCTGTTCTCAAGTCAGAATGACCTGAGAAACTGTATTGGTGAACGTGGACTGTTACTTTCTACTTCAGATGAGGGCACAGTGATGGCTGATTAGACAGATGAGGCAGAAGGGAAGGCCACTATTTCCCTTGGAACAGAAATCACACAGTTAAAGCTAACTGCAGCTGCTGATGTTGGAGTTTAGACATGAGAAATTAGCAACACCCAGTAGCCGAAGACTCTCTCAGCGACTGATGGGTGACGTAGACATCATAATTTCTCTCTGTTCCTTTCCTACTTCCAAACATCTCCTTGCCCCCTGTCCCTTTTTTGGTTATTAACAGGTGCACTCTGCCCTGCCTGTCAATTGTGTCCACCCTTCCCCTGATCATATCAGCCCCTTAGGACTTTCCTTAGGACTCAGTCCATATTTCCCTGTTGTAAAATATCATGAATATTGATTGGCTGTTTCCCATACTGACGTGTCTCTCCAAGCGCTGTTCTTCCCCTAAGAAGAAAGTGGGGCCTGATATTAACAAAGGCGCCTATCCTAAAAATGTTAAACTTTTCAAACGCTTCTGCAGGTACAAGTTTTCCTCCCCAAACTGCGTTAGTCTCGTGTACAAGACATCTCTGTGTGTGCTTCTCTTTATGTTGATTCCCACGTGTGAGTTTTTTTGGTGCACAATGTTTTACACTGAGTGAAAGACAAGGGGAAGAGGTTCTGCTACTTTTTAAACTTTATACCTATTGTTAAGCAGTTTTCATAACACAGTATTCAAACTTTCTAAGATTTTATACACTCTCTCAAATGGTAGGATTTTAACCCAATACTTCATAGTCTAATCCACAGTGCCCAGTAATCACTGACTGATTCTCCTTAGGAGTTTCCCCCGCAGATATTTGTGAAATACCAGATTTTTAAATCATCTGATGAGCAAATTCCACACCATGGTAGAGAATGTATTTCTAACACATTTTTAAGTGAAGGCTCCGTGTTGGGTCTAGATCCATTTGAGAGGAGGAAAGAATGTCCTCTCTAACGTCTTCCCATGAGAATGTACTTCCTGTCGTCTCCCTTCCTGTTCTACACGTGTGTGGCGAAATTTGTTCCTATCTGTTCATTTGTAGTGGTATTCATTGTGGAGGGGGTTTAAATCAGCTCTCATCTTCTTAATGTGTTTGGAATTGAACTGAAAATTATTGATTTCTATTCCACACCCTATTTTCAGAACCTCAGAACCACATTAAGATATTAAATTGGATGAAACGTTGTGACATTATTATTCGCAAATGATGTGATTTTGTGATACGTTGAATTATTAAAGACGCAGGAGGGTTGTCAGAACCACGTCCAGCGTTGTTAGTATAAAAAGGGTTTGTGTGACACCTTTGTAATGCAGCAGCAGCCAGGGAGAGTGGACTGAAATGCCCAGGAGGTCAAGGGTGACGTCACGGTCCTGGTCAGTGGGGTGCTCGGGGCCACTGAGCGAGCAGGTGCACCGTGCAGCCATCGTGCTTAGGGGAAGAGTGAGTAGGGCAATGCGCATGTGTGCCAGATTCTGTGTGTTAAGCTCCAACATTCCTCCACCGAAGTAGACAGACAGTTCAGAGTTCAGGGACCTTGCAGTGATCGTGGCACAAATAAAATTGTGGCGGGATGCTTCAAAGGTGGCTGCGGATCTGTCAAAAGAGACCCACGTTCTGGAAAGCCTGCAACAAGCTAAACCTCTGTGAATGTCCAACGCGCACGGCTGCAGGCAGCAAAGATCAGGGGTCAACCCAAGTGAGAAAGAGAAGCTCATCAGGAGATTCCAAAAACCCGAGCCTCAGATTTTGACGCAGGATGTTGGCACAAAACGTATGGTGCAAAAATGAGATGGATGCCTTCCGCTCCAGTGCAGAAGGGTATCGCGTGGCAATGGATCAGATCGCCCGCAGTGCTCGCCCCAGAGATGAGGCGTGGGTCTAAGGCTGTGATCTGCAAACGAAGGCCCCTTAGTTGTCCCCTGGAAGTCGCCTGGTTCTCTACACCCGAAGAAGCTGTGCAAAGTCGCACCAAGCTCAAGCCACGCTAATTGTACCTTTGCCTGGAAAGGCGTTGTCCGTGAGGAGCATGCTCCCCCAGGCCAAACGATCGGTGAGGGGTACGTGGTAGTATCTGGGTGTTCTTTCTTGCTTGAGAGATACAGGAGGTGCAGACGGCTGCAGGTGTGGGCAGTTGGGGTTGGCGGCCCCATCACCAGGCACCTGGCCCTGCGTCGCGTCTCACGCAGAGATTTGGAAGAAACATCAGATCACTCAGGTGACTCAGCTCTGCGACTTCTGTCTTTTCCAAAAGCTGGAATCATCTTTGAAAGAGAAGAGACTTCAGTTGGTTGATGAAGTTCAGCAGAACACAACGCGGCAGCTGTTGGGCCTTTCATCAGAGGATTCTGTAGAGTGTTTTGAACAGTGGAAGAGGCTCTGGGTGAACTCCCCTTGGCCTACTTTGAAGCGGACTGAGACATCCTTGTCCAATGCACGATATTTCTTAAATCTTATTATCTTCTTCAATAAAAATCTCCATCTTTCATATTAGGTGGCAGGACACTTCTGGACAGACCCCATAATACAACATATCTTGAGATATAGAGGGATATATATCTCAAAGTATGGAGATATATTTTAGGAATGATAATAACAGTAATGAAAGACATATGAAAGATAAAACTAAATTGGTTGAAAATTATAGCTTCAAAGAGCTTATAAGAAATTGCAAATCAAGCAGGAGAAACAGCTGCTCGAGTTTTTCTTTTGACTAGGTTTGCACGACTTGGTCCAAACTCTTCTTCAGCTGAATTTGCTTTGATTTTCCCCCTACACCACTTTGAATCCTGGTGTGACTTCACTCCATGAACCAACATCAGAGTGAACAAGTAAGACATCCATGTACTTACAATACGCTGGATTTCCTGAGCAATGTGTTATTTTTAAGTTAATCTTCGGAACTGAATGGTCCAGCTAAAATTAGATTTTTTATTTCCAAATTGAGAGAGGCTGACTGTGTCCTCTCTTCTGTTGAGCTTTCCATTCTAATATTAGCATTTTCTCATCAATGTAGAGTACGCCACAGATCCACCCACATCTTCATTCGTTTGTGTTCATACGAACTCCGCTGGACCATCATCCCTCAAGCCCTCCTCTCTCTGTAGCAGGTGAAAAGATGGGGATTATTCCCATCATAGAGAAACATACTCTGAACAATTCTCTTTTACCCATTGGAGTGTAGGACATTGAGGCTGACTTTCACCCACATCACGGGCATCTTTCCAGGTGTGCTACCAAGACGCCCCCTTCCCTTCCCTCCTCCCGGTGTCACTACCCTGGTCCTGCCGGTGCAGGACGCTTCCCTCCAGGAGCTACTCAACAGTTCCTGCCTTCTACTCAAACAGTGGAAGACCACGGGTGTGAATAAAGACGCTGAAGTGTCTCTGGGAGTGGTGGGGCCATTGAAATACTGCTTTTTATTTCTCTTTCTCTTTTCAAATATTTTTATTATACAGCTTTTTTGAAACTACTGAGAAGGCTTTCCGACCACAGGTTGTCAGTAGAAGCCAGAGGCCCCGGGACCTCAGCGAATATTCCTCAGGACTTCTAATGTGTTCTGTTTGGTAAGATGTGTCTCTCCTACTCTTGCCCCGGGGCAAGGGAAAGTCTCGTCTTCTGATAGCTTTTAGCTATTACTTCTTTCCCTGTCAGCTGCTTGTAAACGAGGCTCTTAGGTTTAATTGGGAAAATATTCCTAACTAATATGCTGGTCTTCAAATTAGTGAAATCCAGGACTCATAAGCATTTTGATCACTTAACTAAAATAAGTGAGCTTCTAAAGACAGAGGACCTCCCCACCTACCTCTTCTCCTCCTCTCTCCCTCTCTCATGCTATTTTCTGTTTGAATAATGGAATATGGATAGAATGTCATTACACTGGGACGTTTTTCATATAATTTGGGTATGACATTTAAATGTATACTTGCAGGATAGCTTATCCAAATCGTCCAATTTCCCTGTTATAAAAAAATAATGTGGGAGGTCCCCAGAGATGAGTTTTTCACACAGCTGCGATCGATGAGTCTGAGGAAGCATTTGTGAGGGTTTCAAAATCAAAGTGCTTCCCTATGGATCAAATCACCACCAAAACAATAACAATAACAAAAAAGACTCCACTGTGGTATTTGTCTTTTGCTGTTCTCATTAGAACCTTGACGTCCTTTCGTTAACTTCATAGGATAACAAAACATGCAATTGTCAGAAACAGGTGAAATGAACTGTTTTGGACCTCAGATAACATTGCATGGTGTCACTAGCTAGGAATCAAATGAGATTTAGCTTGGTGGCGTGTTAAAAAACAAAACAAAACTCATCTAAGTTGCTCTCTTCCAAATTCCCAATCTGGCACCCATCACTTCTCACCTCTGTCTACTGAACATGAGGATAAGAACTCACCACCGACAGGATTAGCTATATTGCAAGGATGTATTGTGCTATCATGACTTCTAAATTTATGTCTTTTGCAAGCAGTAAAGTGGCAACAGAAGAATTTGGCTACAATGAAGCTGAAATACGTGAATGGGCTATTCCTGGGGTGGGGGGTGGGTTGGGTGGTGAAGGCAAATATCTATTTTAAATGATTAAAGGTTCCTCCCAAGATTAAAAACAAAGTCCTGATACAGTGAAACTCCCAGGTACCATTTTCCAAGATACCTTTGTCTGCGGTGAAATGTGAAGGGACTCAGTTTAACACGGTATATGCCTCGGCATATCGTATGAAAGCAAGGCCAGCACAACAATTTAGCCCACAGAAAAGTGTTCTTTATTAATGCCACCAGGCACTAGACAAGCTGTCACCAACAGAGTCATTATAATGCCCCAGACAGAGTATCCTGATAACTCTGTTTTATTCTGTGGGAGTCACTGAGCCACTTCATGATTGAGTGTCTCCCTCGAGTTTAGAAAAGAACGAAGTTCATATTACCACTGTGAACTCAATCCCTGCACATCACCTCACAGCAACAGAGGAAAATGCAAATGAGAACACTGCACTTTATGGAGAAAGCTCGGGAAGGACTGTCACAAAGTGGTTTACAAACCGGGACTGTCTTTTCAGAGGGTAAACAAAGGCACAGAGTGATTAGTTAATGGTGTCAGTGGGCCGATTTATTGGAAGAAGTGGGCAAAACAAAATAAAAGCTCTGAAGTGCACATTGGTGTGATCTTTACCCAAATACCCTGAGAAAAATCTGAAAAACATGTGAAAACCTGACTTCTAATTCAGCAGAGAAAGTATCGTTTTCTCCAAAATGTCAGAGTGACTCACTTAGGAAAAGTGTTCAAACCCTAAACATCAAAGTCTTCGGGCGGGGCACGAGCCCAATATTTAATCTCTACTGCTTTAGAGTCACGTTCGGAATCTGGTTTCATATTATCCTGATAGTGAGGGATCCTTCTCTCAACCCGGGTGTGCAGCAGCTCTCAGATCAGAGTCCTCTGCTCAGAATTTACCCCGTCAGTAGATGGTGGTCACGTAAACAGCCACATCCTCCAAGCAGTTGTGTAGACATATTCTCCAAGAAATTATTACTCATTCGGTAAGCCCAGCACTGACACAACATAAAGCCAGATAGACTCTAGACTCACGGCAACATCTGAAGGCGATCACCATTGATAAGAAAGTTGTGTAGGAATGCGTTCTCATGGTTCTGTTTTCTGAGTGCTTAGAGATTAGTTTATTTAAATGAGTGTATTAAAAGGTTAAAAAAAAAAAAAAACACTCAGCTTGATAGACACTGTAGGAGAGGAAGCCTCTTCTGGCTTTTAAGAGCCTGAGAAAGATAGTTAAGAAACTATAACGGAATCCTTAAGAATTCTGTTCGCAGTCAATCTGTTTTCTATATTTTGTCCTTTGCTACCTTTGGTTGGTGACAGACCCTTTTGTTCTGTCTTTCCCTGGTGAATGGTCATCCACGTAATTTCTTATCACCAGGAATTCTTTTACCCAGGTGTTAATTCTGAGAATTTTTTTCTCACTCTTTTTTTTTTTATTTTGTAGTTCTTATACATTTCAAGTTGCATGGGTTTAATCAAAAATATCTCCCTTTCTGTCCAGTGGGAAGTGAAACACCCAGCATGTCTGACCCACAGTCTTCATACTCTTCTTGGCTGTGGTAGGACAGGGCAGGAGATTCTGTCCATATGAGAAGAAAGGAAGAAGCAATTGCTTTAAGTGAGTGATAGTCTTAGGTTCTCAAAGTGCAGGTGTCAGGCTTGTGGGGATGTGGCAGAGAGCTCTCACTAGGATTTGCTGGAGTTAGATGTCTCCCTACTGTGAAGACAAAAGGGAAGATGAAAGAAGAGAGACAGAGAGAAAGAGAGAACTACTGCATTGAACAATTTGAACTAGAGTGCATACCTATCTTCCAGTTACTAGAAAAGACATAGCTGACAATCGTCAGTCTTAACAAAATCATTAGGAAGAAAGGATCTTTTATAAATAATGATGGATAATGATTCTTTATTTATACTATAAATCAAATGAAGAAGAACTCAGGTTAGGTATTTTTGACTAAAAGGATGTTAATGTCATCAGGGGGTGAGCGAGGGTGAGCCCAGCATCTATGTAATAAATATGGTATTTTTGCATTTTCTTATTAGCTTTTCCAAAGACTTAAGAGAAAAAAATCATTGGAGGGTTTTTCTTTTCCTGTCAGATATTTCTAAAAAGGAATATAAACATAGGGTTCTCACGTCCAACTCCTAGTTAATTAATTAATTAGACAGTATCATGAAAGGACGATCATCGCATTCAGATTTTGTGAAATTTGTTGGCCATCTGGGATTATGAGCAAAGTGACCACAAGAAGAAAGATCACCTTTGATGAAAGCTGTGGTCTAATCAGATTTAATGTACCATTTTCCTCCCAAACTAATCTTTTCTAAGTTGAAGACATAGACTACATTATTTTAGTAAACTCTTATTGTTAACTTTGCTTTTCTGTAACTTTTAACCTATAATTTGTAGAGATCTAATCTGTGATTTGAATCAGAACCAGAGTTGTGAGTGTCTTTAACTAATAGCAATAATGACATACTTGCAAAATCATAATAACACTGCTATTTGTAGCATTCTCCAAACTCTTTACATCTAATACCATTTAATTCCCATAACAATGTGACAGGTAAGTGAGAATCATTTCCCAAATTTTATAGATGAGCAGGAAACAAAGGCTTAGAGAGTTTAAGTTATATTTGCAACATAAAATCCAAAGTTTTCTCATTAGGATGGATTATCATATTATCTCTTTTCATTTCTTTTTAGTGCTCCTTTTACCTAAAAGTATTTATGAATATCTCTGAATGTGTAGTTATTCAACTGAAATGTGCTTAACATGAACCAGGACTGTAGCAGAATAAAGCTGTGACCTAAAGTGCCTGGGAGGATGAGCAAGGTTAGGGTACGAGAACAAAGTCAGGATTGCACCAATGCCAAGGTATGGCCACTGCCCTGGTATAGGATTTCTTGAGTTGCACTGTGAAACTTTCAGGGAAATAATTAACTTGAGTCAACTCCAGAATCTCATATGTGAAAAATGAAAAGCTGACAGTTGTTGGAATATTTGAAAACTATTAAGACTCAAAACAAATTACAGTAGAACCTCCACAGCTGACCACCTCCCTATAGTGACCACCTCCCTAAGTTGACCTAATTCTCACAGACTGGCCATGCACCACATGTACATATCAGTACAGCAGACCTCATTCCTTATGTTGACCACCTGCATAAACTGACTGGCTTGTTACAGTCCCTTGGGTGGTCAACTTACAGAGATGCTACTATAATTCTACGTCCCTTGTACCTGCTTGGAGCTCAACCTTTCTCAACATTTAAAACACATAATTTTCTTAGTGATTTCTATGATTTATATATTTAATACATTTTAACAATAAAGTTGTGAATTTCTGTCTAACTAGTACTATACTATATGTTCCATATGTATTTGAAAATCATTGTTTTTGTTTTTAAAAATAATTTTTGGATTGGAATGGAAAATTATTTCTTTTACTTACTCATATTTTGGTAGCATGCTAACATGTAACAGTGCACTTTTGTGTTGAGAAGTGCTGTGTTTGGATTTACATGGCTTCGGCCTTCATGTTCACTACCACATCCTCTTTACATCTAAAAATAGCTCATGTCTTTCCAAATGGGTACCTAGCACTGAATTCTTAGAATTTGTTTTTCCCCCTACTAACATTTGAAGCTACCCACCCCCGTTTTTTGTCTTTTCAGGGCTAAAAATGTAGTGTTCTGCAGAACTGTTAATTCATCCCCGCTAGGTACCAAAGTTCCATTACTCCCGGTACAGAATGGCTTTGATGTGTACACGGGTGAGAGAGAGAAAAAGAACCCCAGTCAGCGGAGGTTTGCATGTGTGGGGTATGACATTAATTTGCACTTTGAATAATCATCTCAAGATATGTATACAGGATGTCAGCATATCTGCTTCAAAAGTGGGGAAAAAACCCTACAGTCAATCAACTCATTGGTCTACCCAGTATCAAATAACTGATTCATATTTCTAAAAAATAACTTTATTATTGCTCTGTTTAATACAGAGAAAACTCTTCTTGAGAATAGGAATATAACTTTCCCATAAATCTTAATATGTACACATTGAAACAATGTTCTAATAATGAAAAGCAGTGGCCTTCAAAAATATTTTGATATTTATTTCTATTTCTTAATCTATATTTGGCTTTCCTAAAATAAACAGTTTGGGGGCTACTATAATGATATTTCTATTTCAATAATGTTTAGAATAAATAGAAATGTTTGTTTAAAACTTATTTCAGATTGAGCAATCTAATAATTTTGGTCACCCAACTCTATAAGTAGAGTTGAAAAAATTTACAAGGTCACTTTTAAAATATTTGGAAAGGAAATGACACACTTCAAAGAAAATGTTTTTTTATTATTAATGCAAAATAACATTATGAGGTTAATTGTAAGCATTTTATAAATATAGCTTATTCAGAGTTTTACTATTTATTTTATTTCAATAAAATAAGGCCAAAATGTCTTTAAAAACTTCTTACCTTTTTAATGTTCAGGATAATTTTCTACTGTTGTATCGTGGACATAGCTTATCTGATAAACTATTGAGAGATTTGTCTATCATATCTACTAAATAAGAAAATCTGCAATGAGTTGAATTGTGCTCCCTCAAAATCCATATGTTGAAGCCAGTACCTTTGTATGTGGAAATAGTGTCATTGAAGATGTTATCAGTTAAGAAGAGCTCATAAATCATGTGCAAGATGGGCTCCATCCATTCCAATATGACCAAGTCCTTATAAAAGGGGGACATTTGGAAACAGAGTCATACACACAGGGAGCGTGTCTGTGAGGCAGAGACCAGGGCATGGCTTCTACCAACCATGGGACAACAAAGATTGCCAGAAAAATGACCAAAAGCTAGGAGAGCAGCATGGAACAGATGCTCCCTCATAATCTCAGAAAAGACCAACCCTGCTGACTCCTTGATCTCAATTTCCAGCTCCCATAATTATGAGACAATAAATTTCTCTTCTTTAAGTCACCTAGTCTGTGATACTTTGCTATGGCAGCTGTAGAAAACTAGAACAAAATCTAACTTGGGAAGGCCCATTACCCTCCCTTTTGGAAAGAAAATCATATTTTATGTCTCCTATGTGATGATCGTCAGTCCCTTCCTTATATATCTTCATGCATAGAAGAAGCATGTATAGATAGTGAGCCTTTAGGACAGACTAACACACCCTGTTAAGACTTTGTCCATGCCCTAGGATTCTGATCCACACAGAACTGGGTCATCTGCTCTTGGCTTTATTATGGTGAAGGGTGCAATTAATTCCATCCAAATCAATCCTGTAGTATTGGCAGCACCACCCATTCCTTCATGTAAGAATGGAGCCTCAGTTTCCTCATCCCCTATAAAACCAAATCGCATGAAAATTACCCACTTTTTAATATACATTTTTACTTGGTGTTGAAACTTCTTTGAAATGAAAACTATATCACTAAGTATTTGATTTAGTGCCATAACTAAACACATGATAGATCTTCTATATTATTACTATCAAAGTTTTATTGTATCCAGTTGCCTGTGCTATGTGTGTTTCAATACATAATTTTTTAACTTGGAGGCATATGAATCAAGTCCTCTTTAAAGTATAAGAGCTTGTTAAATGACTGAGGGAAAAAGAATCAATTCAGAGAAACTTAGAAAAAGTGAAGCCGTGTATGAACCTGTGTGTGTGCATGTATACTAATACATGTGTATAATATGATACAGTATATTTGGTTGGTTGGCTTGTGAAAGTCTTTGCTTTTCCTTCATTTACTTTTAATCAAGGTTTTAATTTTGAGGTCATCATGAATTCACATGTAGTTGTAATAACTAATAGAGAGGCATCTTATGTACCATGTATCTATTATAGTTTCCTTTGATATCCAATATCTTGCAAAAGTATAATACAACATCTAACCAGCATGTTGACATTGATGCAGTCAAGATACACTCGTGTCCTTCCTGCCTCATTCCCACCTTAAACACCTGCCAACTACTCATCTGTTCTCCATTTCTATAATGTTATCATTTCAAGGATGGCAAATAAAGGGAATCATACTGTACACAACCTTTTGAAATTGGCTTTTTCTACTCAGCATAATTCTTTAGAGATTCATACAGGGTTTTGAAAAAGGTGGCAGGTGGTATTACATTTTGTTTAACCATTGAGGGACATCTGAACTTATTTCTAGTTTTTGACTATTACAAATGGAATTGCCATGAACATTTATGTACACGATTTTTGTAAACCAGAATTTTCCTTTCCCTGGAATAAATACTCAAGAGGACAGTTGTACCATCCTATGGGAATTGTACATTTAGCTGTTTAAGAAATTGCCAAACTGCTAGCTGTTGGTGAAACACAAATTAAAACCATGGAGAAATGAACCACTACACACCTATCACAATGACTAAAATAGTGACAATCCTAAATATGGTGATGATACAGAGGATTTGCATCATACCTATATTTAAAAAGTCATCTTTTATCTATGTTTACTAAGATCATTTGTTCTCCACTTGATGTCTGCTTCTTGGTATCAGAAAATACTCAGAATCTTCTTAGTGAACATAACTTTAAATGCATATATTGGAGTTGAGAACAACCACCTGCTCTCACTCTTCTTTATTCATGTATTCCATATTTACAAATTTACCTACACACTAAAATATACTTTCAACTCCAAAATTAATAGTCACAGTGATTTGAAGAGCAGCAAAATCTTTGCCAACCTTTCCAAATGAGATTAAACAAAGCTACATGACCTTCCACTTTGTCCTTGCTTTTTAGTACATATCTTGTACTGCAAACGACTGTCCTTGTAGTCTGTGGTCTATATAGTACCACGTTTTATCATTTTGTGCTTTGAGTTGCACAAAACACCATCTATTCCTAAGTGCAAGAAGGCTGTGATGTGCCTTGTGGAAAAAAAAATGTGTGTTTAGTGAGTTGTGTGCAAGGATTAGTTATAATGCTATTGGCCATAGATTCCATATTAACAAATCAATGCATATATTAGATATATATTAAATAAAGTGTCCTTTTTCAGAAACACATTAAAACAAAGTCATGTGTTGAATGGTTGGTGAAAATCTTGTGACCAGAGACTCGCGGGAGCTTACTCTATATTTCCCCTGGGACTAGTGGTTCAGTATTTGCTAATTCAGGGTTCATGACAACTTGATACAACATACCTACCCCACATAATGAGAATCAACTGCTTTTTGTTGTATGAAAGAACCACAGTTAAATAGTAAAAGAAATAAAAGTTTTCCACCCAAACAAAATCATGCCCTCCTTCCTCAAAATACCCTTTTTATTCCCAATCACTTCTCTGCTTCCCATCAGGTTTTAGAGTTAGGGTGACCATGTATTCCAATATTGGAGAGAAAGTCCTGATATATGATAGCTTTCTCAGGTATGTATTATTAGTGCCTCCTTTTATTCTCAAAATACCAGTATTTGGATGATAAATTATATTGTCACTTTTGTTAAAGTTGAGATGAGTGGCACTTGAAATATATTTTTTTAAGGTCTATAATGACATTTATGTTTCAGGAAATTACAATGTACTTTATATATTTTACTGCATAGTTAAATCAATTAATTCTTGCAGACTCATTTTTTGTATGTGTGATGCATAGACTAATTTCCTTCCTTCACAAGTCAATGAGGGATATAAAACTGTGGGAAAAGGTCCCTTAGTCACCAGCCCACCTCACTGCACTTTCCTCTTTTCTCCCAGGGGGAACACAGTTATGGGTCTCTCTCCACCATGCTTTGGCCCCCAGAACTTTGGGTGAACCCAGGTGTGGGAGAGAAGGTAACATCAAACATGTCCCTGGTGCACAGGATTTCAAACAGCAAACTTCAAAATGTTTCTGAAATTCCTTGGCTCCTGGAGGGCAGGACTTGCTGATGTGATCAAGACTCAGGGTTCCAAAACTAAAGTAATGAGCCATCCTTTCTACCCCTCTCATGGGGAATCCCTGGGGATAGTCCCATGTGAGTCAAGGGGCTACTGGTGAAGATGCCATCAGGGGCTCCCCCAGAGGGACTGGTCCCGGGGATCTCCAGGGCAACAGATGTAAATTGGGGAAAGCAATTCTCATGACCAGTGTCAGCTTTTGAACCTGTGTCCCTGAAGAACAGGGCTGTGAGTCCCAACTCCCAGTCTCCAGACAGGAAGAGAACCTCTGATAGCTTTATTGTGGCTCCTAGGAGCCTCAATCTTCAGTGTCAAGCCCGTTGCTCCAAATAGCAATATGTAATTAAAGCATTTTATGTAACTGAAAAGAAAAAATAAAAAAAAATTTTCTTGCCACATAATTCCAGTACTAGACTATGACATTGAGCGAATACTTTTCTTTCCACTGATCTTGTGGAGGTAAGAGATGATATTTTCCTAGATGTTATTGGAAAGTCTATTCTATTAAAAAAAAAAAAGACTTGATGACGGGGATAAGAAAGAAGTATCTCTATAAGGACAGTGACAATAATGCAGGAATCACTTCAGACTGCTGTTACTTTTCAAATATAAGCACAAATGCTCTTTCTTTTTGCTCTGAAAGGGAATTCTTTCCGAGTACATACAATAAAATTTGAGTTTATTTTTTGCTTCACTGCAATCTTTACACTAAAACTATTGTTTTGTGATACTTAAAGGAAACGGGTCACAATGTCCAAAAACACATGAGCTCATTAATGCGTCACTTTTAGATCATCCTTTTTGTTCTGGCTTTCCGTCGGTACTGAGGACAGAAGTTAGTAAGAAATAATTTCCTGTTTCCAGGGACATTTCATTGATGTATCTACACACCAGAAAGGACTAAGTGTTCATCAACTCTTCACATGCACATTTTCCAAAACGTCAGTGACATCTGCATGAGTGTTTAGGGAAGATTGATTCCGTATTGAGAACGTTTCTATAATAGACAAGTTAGACGTTGCTGCCGTCTTTCTCATTTTAAAATTTAGAGTTTGGCGTCGAAGTAACTACGTCACCACATTTTCTGGTGAGGTATGATTACCCATCTTCAGAAATGAACCTGCTCAGGTAGAGTTGTGAATTTTTATTTACTTCACATTTAAATTTTTTTTAATGATGTGCATTATCACTTTTGAGTTTGAGGTAGTTTGGTTAGAGCAAACTTTTACATTCTTATTTTGTAGATGAGGCAACTGAATGTTAAAGACATCAGCTCACTTGACAAGTCACGCTACTGCAAAGTATTTAGGGGAGTCAAGACATGTTGTTTTTTTTTTTTTTTAAAGAAAATGTCACTATTCCATCTCTAAAACTCAACTTCCTCCCTCCAAATGGGTGGTCTTTGTTCTTTAACTAAACCTCTTTCCTTCCTCCTCCTTAGTATCTTCTCTTCCTGGTGTCTCCGTTGTTAGGATGTCCTACCTATGCCCTACCTGTTGTACCTCCATTGTTAGGATGTCCTACCTGTGGGAAAATAATGTAGCTGATTCCATGCCCTCCTTTGTGATATCCTCCACATGTTTAAAGAGATCAGTACAATAGCAGCACCTGCCACAGAAGTCATGTGCTCCCAAATGGCCACCACCACACCATGCCTTAGGGCTGTTCAGCTGAGAATCACAAATTGATCTGTTGGAAATGCTTCAGATTTTGAATGTCTCGGTCATATTGAAGCAAGATCCTAAAGCACGATGTGGTCAGAATTCCCATAACCTTCAACCCTTCTGACAGAGTCGATGATGTAACACGACCTTGTGTATAGATGGAGGAGAAAGGGAGGGGAGGAAGTGAATGGAAGCTTCATTTGTCATTATTTCTGCATCTAGAAAACAAGGGTGTTCATCTAGAAGCTACTTAAGGGAATTCTAGCTTTATGGTTATATATTTGATGTTACTCTGAGGGCTGGGAGGATGCTTACTTATTGATGGCCTTCAAACCATATTTAGCGTGTTGACTTTTATTTTGAATCTATTTCTACATTCACCATTCATCAAATATTATAAAAAAAAGATAGATGACAGTATCATTATTGAAAGGACAGTGGTTTTACAGATTGTCTCAGAGAAAAATTTGTGTGCCGACTCACAAACTCCCTTCTCTCCATCCCTCCCTCCTCTTCTCTCTCTCCCTTCCTTCCTTCCCTTCCTCTCTCCCTTTCTTCCCTCCTTCCTTCCTTCCCTCTTTCCTTTCTCCCTTTCTTCCTTCCTTTCCTCTCTCCTCATCCCATATTCTCTGAGCACTAATTATATACCCCACACTGTGCTGGGGCCTGGAATAAAGTTGTAAGCAAGATGCAAAAGCTATCCTGAAATTTTTGCTCTTGATGAAACAAGAAAAGCAAAGGACATTTTGTTCCCATGAAATATAAAGAAAAGAGATCTGAGAAATAGTGGTCCCTTAGGTGGGACCAATGGCCGTGGGGAATCCCACCAGCCATATTCAAGATTTTGATTTACTTTAAGGGCATCAAAGTTACTAACTACCTGGGAGCCATTAGAATGTTTTGAACTGAAGAGTGGCAAAATGAAATTTGTAGTTTTGGAAAAATTATTTGGACAGCTGTGGTGAAATGAACCATATGATGTTAAGACCAGAAAAAAAGAGAGAGACTGAGAGCAACTATAAAGGTAATTCAGACAAAATGGGTAGAAGTTTAGATGGATTATAGAAATATGTCGGAGACAGAAGTCTTAAGATTTAATAACATAGGTGATATCCAAAGTGAGAAGTAGGAATTCTCCTCCCCTAGCCTACAGCAACGCCACAAGCTTTCCAGTGGGCACCTGGGTAGACATTTAATAGCATTTACAGGGTTGGAAACATGGAAAGGAGGAAGGGGAGCTCTGTGTGGGTGTGTGTGTAGGAGTGTAGTATTTGGTGGGAAGAAGAGGAGAAGTTGGGAGTAAATGAGTTCTCTCTCTGGTATTTGAGCTCCCACACTGAGAGATGCAGCAGGCCATTGGGTCTTTTGATAAATATCAGGAAATGAAGAAGGATCGGAAATGTCCTTTTGTAATGTTTCTGCATGGGAGTTGATATGTAAAAAGAGATGAAGGGCTAACAAAAATCTCTTCTAGATCTTTAGATAGTCAGCTATTTTATCTGCTAGATTAGCCATATGAGTCTCTGAAACAGTTAATCAAGCGTTCAAAGTTTAAATCATTGTTTAAACAAACGATTCAGATATGAATGATTTTTGGCTGAGTAAAATATCTATCCAAGTGTGATGTAAAAGTTAAAACCACACCCTAAGTATAGGCATTTGATTTTTTTTTTTTTTTTTTTACCCTGGGCAAAATATAATGACTGTTTTCAAATGTGTGTGTGTGAATTCTGTGAGTGTGTAGAAGGATTGGGTTTTATAAGCATATTTTAAAGGCTCAAAGGGCTTATAGACATCAAATGGTTCTTCAAAAACAACAACATAGTGATTGAAGTGTAAATGAATCATGAAATATATGGATTAAATATGCCTGGATTTATTACACATAATTAAAAATTTAAGACTTGCTTTGGGCAAAATATGACTGAGGTTTTCTATTGAGCTCCAAACACCCAGAAACATTGAGACATTGTAATAACACCAAGTTTGTAAGGCCTGAGATTTCTACAGACTGCATCATTTATTCTCCTTTAGATATGTTTTAACCCTTCCTGTAACAGTTGTAAAATGAAATCTCTAGGAAGACCTCACTTTTTCCTTAAAAATTTAAATAAAAATGTTTTTGTTTAGAGATGAAATATTAAAACAAAGAATTGTTTGAAAAGAGTTGGGTGTTTTTGACAGAACTTGGGTATGAACTGAACCAAATGTGCTATAACCATGGCTTACATTTAATCCACTGAGGAGCTACTAAGCTCAGGATAGAAGAGGTGTAACTTACCAGCAGCGCACGTGGCCAGTGAGATAAAATTGAGAGATTTTAGTTGCCTATGAACTGAGTATAATGTGATAGGGCTGCCATTTCAAGGCAGTTTTCTCTTAGACTGAACACTGCCCCATGTTGGTCAAAGCATGTTATAACACTGTTCCCCAAGCAGTTCCCAGCTCTGTTCAGGGAAAAACTGCCCTCAATCATTAAGTGGGCTCCACACAGCTCCTTCTCTGAGAAATCTGAGCAAAGTCAGGAAAATACCAGGCACTAGAGGGAAACAAAAACTATCTCAAGTTAACCAAAAGGGAACAAACCATCCCAAAGGGCCACGTTTTGATTCATAACACTGGGATGACGCTACGGCTGGCTATTCCAGAAGAGAACCCCTACCCCATTGGAGGTCTTTAGGGAAATAGTTTGGGCTGTTATAAATACAATTCATTGTCTCCTAGAGATAAAACCATTCTGTACATTAGTGCAGGTGACTCTTTCACCCTGCGAGGTTTCTAAGGTAAACTGGCATCCTCACATGAACCTGCCCTCCTTGCCTTACCATCCGAACTTTATTCACACACTATAATAAATGGGGGCCCTTGTCTGAGAAACCAGAAAAAAACTCTTCAAAATGAATTTCAGGATAATATTTGCAAAATTATAGCATGCTTGTCTCAAGAATCAACTTTCATCTTTTTTGATTAAAAAAAATCTCTACTTTTGCAATTCCACGGGTCTAGCCACGAAGCCCGTATTTCTTGAATTTTGAAGTATGCTTTGAATAACTAATGGATTTGCACTCCACTCCTAGAGGTCAGAACTCCTGAGATCCCTTTAGAGATGTTTTCTCACCGCTCACCATTCTAGACTGCCGGACCACTGTGAGCTTTCAACATTTGTGAGAGAGAAGGGGCTGGATGACTCTTAAATTATTTAGTTAGTCGGGAATCACATATTTTGCCATTCTAAATTCACATCAGTTGTCATTTTGTGAAAATATCTTTTGCTGAGATTTTGTTCAGACGACTTGCTTTGTCCTGAGCCAGTCACACATTTTTGGATATAATTCCATGTGTGGTCAACAGCTTGAAACAAACCAGTCACTTTCAAGGCTAGAAGGTGATGAAAGAAAATGAACACTTATTGAGGGCTCGCTCCTGTGTTAGACACTTGATCCAGATCATAATACGGAAAGGGAGGGATTATGATCTCCACTTTACAGGCAAAGAAACTGATCTTGAGAGGAGGTTAAGCAGACTGTATAGGGAAATTCAGTGGCGAATTTCTTATGTTCCACCCACTACATTATAGCATAAAAACAGCACGCTCTCTGTACCTTATATCTTAATAGATATTTACACTATCACTTCCTTTATTTATAATAATTTTCTTCAAAAGAGAAAGTGAATGAGAACATACCTACTTTGATTTGTACCAACAGGACTTTGTAGAATTCTTAGCCTAGACTACTCGCCTTAAACTATTTTAAGATTAATGAAATAAACACATGAATGACAAAACTTCTCACACTTATATTTAAATGCCCTCGCAAGAATGGAGTTGAATTTTACCGTTGCATGAAAAAAATGTAGATATTTCCTACTGCAAGACCCCTGATAGTTAAAGGACTATCTCTAATGACAATAATTGTACTACTGTGGAAACGTGTGTGGGGGGGAGAGAGGAGAGTTAGGAGAGGTTGGGGTTTCTTTTGTTATGTTTACCTACCTAGCTAATTATATGGTCCGAATCACAAAGCTGATTTAAATTTCAATTATTGCTTTTTTTAAATATAAAACTGACTCTCATAAAATTACTAACCATTTTCAAGTGGTACTTGGGGAGAGATTGAGTACCAAAAATCTTTTAATAAGACGTCCAGGAAATATTTTTCTTAATGGAACAACTGCCTAAGGGGCAGATGATAAGTAGAGACCACCCTGGCAGGTGGTGTGCATGTGGTGACGTGGTCTCCCTGCCCTTCCTCCCTCCCTCCCTTTTTCCTTCCTTCTTCCCGAGAGATGCCAAAATAAAAGAGGTCATTTTAATTGTTTTTTTTTTTATTTCAAATATGCTGCAAAGCATGTCATTTTTAACCACCTAAGCATTTCAAAAGAACTCACAGAAAGGATAACTACAACTCAAAGAGAAACCCCAGGGCAGTGGAAAGTGGGGAGAGAAAGGCCCCCTCCAGCAAATCAGAAAGTGAAAAACTGTTCTCAAATCAACTGCTACACAAATTACAGGGCATTAGCCTTTGTTCCCACAGACATGTTTTCCTTGACAAAATATTTATCATGTGAAGTCGGTTCTAGCTAAGCCACATGTCCTGCTTTCTGACAAATATCTGTCTATACAGGGTGTCCATAAACTTTGTGTGAAATTTAAAATTCTAATCAACTATTTAAAATTGCACGTGGACTTTCTGGGCATCCTGTATTTTATTTACTTAATCTTGTATCTCACGTGTGAGAGGGCACCTCAGGGTCTCTAGGTTTTATAGGATGGAGACAAGTTTTATAGACTTAGGTCCCTACACGCTTGTGCACAAAGGAAATCTGTAATTTTATTGCCAAATCATTTGTGAAAGCGTGTGTAAAGACTGGGAACCATCAGAGGTTATTTATTCTCCAGGATCATGGAAAATTTCAAAGACAAAGTGTTTCTCTAGTTTCAGTGGCTTAAAAGTAAATGTGTGCAAAATTTAATCACAATGCTATAAACTTACTTTAATGGAATGTTCCAGGCCCATACTGACCCATTTATTCCCATTGAACAAGCTACCAAACTAATAAAGCCATTAAAAGTCTTGCCTACAGATTTCTTTTGCTAATCCGCGCTTATGAAAACATAAATTTATGTTCCACAGGAGTATTGCTGCATGCAGATTGCTTAACAAATTTGATTCAGTCTAATCCAGGCTTCCACACATGAATGATTTGTGCTTTGCTCTTTATTCTTCTATTTATCTAGATAGCCTCTGTCTACCTACCTGTTTACTTACCCATTTGTTTTACTCTTCACTCCTAAGCTCATTCAGTTAAACTTTACAGCAATTAAATTATTGGAAAAATGGCGACAGAATAGTAAAAATCCATTTTCCCAGAAAGGTAGCTCTTACAAGTTAATAGGCTCTTAAAGTCAGTACTATAGTTTAAGGTCATGGGTATTTACTATACTTGTCTGTCTGGCAGGATAATATTATATACATGCTTAAGAGGACTGACACCTCTACAGAGCTCTAGTAAAACTTTCCATCGCTAGTTCTTATACTTTTATCACTTGGCGTAATGATAGGTGAGCATTTTCCGTAAGATCCTTATAAGTGCTAAAGATGTTTACACAGCTGTTGAAAATGCATGAAGAATATAATATGCACAAGCACATTATTGCATGCTATGCTCTGGGTGCTACTCAATTAAACCTAGGATTTCCACCAATCTCTTCTATATCAGAGGGCCCTATTTAGTTGAGTATTCACAGAACACACAAATAGTTTGCATTTCAGCTTTTGAAGAGAAACCAGGTTTTGTTACATGATGAGTATGCTAGTCCTTGCCATTTCTTGGATATTAAAAGCTAAGTGGTTCAGGAAGTCAGGTTCACCTGGAGAAATTTGGGCTATCTCACCTGAAAGGGGTACACAGCCCTGGAGACTATGGCCTTATCCCTCCACCACCGTCCAGAGTCTTCTCTCAGCCCAGAGTGACAGAGGATGGACCTCATCACCCCCATGCTCTCACCCCTGCCTGGGAGGAGGTCCCTACTTGGTCTCTAATGCATGAAATTCTTCTTAAAATTATTAAATATACAATTAAAAAAAAAAGATGAAAAATCAAACTTGGTCAGGGAAGGCAGCTGCCTTTACAGCAGGTAGCTTTTCCTGAGAGGCAGCCAATTAAACAGGAAAGAAGAAAGCCCTTGGAGACAACACCAGGAGGCCAAGGCTCCTTTTGCATCCATTCCTTTCTCCTGTCCAAACTTTGGCTTCCTCCTCTGGAAAACAGAGGTGGCAACACCAGAGATTTAGTTCAAGGGGACAAAAGCACTTATAAATTTTAAAAGGCTCACTGACAGGGGTAGAATGCCTCATCTTCCTCATCTTCTAACAGCCAATTTGAAAGCGTTCTTGTAGTGAGCGTCTGCAAAGGCAGGCGGCGTGGACACAGAGAAAGAAAACCAGGGAAGCTTCAATGTCTTGCTTAGATAGTTTCACTTTCTTACT
This sequence comes from Galagoides demidoff, assembly GCA_963574575.1. Taxonomy (NCBI): domain Eukaryota; kingdom Metazoa; phylum Chordata; class Mammalia; order Primates; family Galagidae; genus Galagoides; species Galagoides demidoff. The sequence goes on along the minus strand of CAUYQV010114271.1, from coordinate 3,142 downwards.
GATTTTCCTGGAGTGTTTTGACCTGTTATAAGAAATTCCATGGAGCCATTAGCAAATGGAAACTTTTCACCAATGCTTCCCACAGAATGCAAAGTGATTCAACTATACCTGAACAGGCAAATAAGCTGAAAAACCCACTAGCAAATAGATACTAGCCATCTACCACGTAACTCAGAGGTAATGAACTCTAGACAAAAATGCATTTCCTTAGTTTATAATCATATCTCTGCTGTGGACAGCACAGAACGTGCAGTGTGCTGCGTGTGTGAAGCCTGACAGAGCCCCGCAGTGTCTAGATTTCTGAGCTGTGATACTCAGTTTGGTCTGCAATGGGCTTCTTGAGTTTCACTTATGATTTGTTCTTAACACTAAAGGCAGTGAAACTGAGGCACCTGCTTGTTTATAGCTGAGCAGGGCAGGTTCTAACACAGCTCCACTGGACAGGGTAGTGGCCACAAGGCAGCCTGTGCTGCTCAACCTTTCAGGGGCAGAGCTAGCAGCCAGGTCCCTGTTCCAACGCAGATTGAGCCCAGATGGTCGGGGATGGGGGGGGGAGCAGCCATTCTGTTTCTAACACTCTTTCAGGTGATGCCAGTGTTGCTGATCTAGGAACTTGCAGACAACTCGCTCCCACGCGGGTAGACAAAACAGGAAAGCCAGAAGGAGAATAAATAAGGTCAACAAGTAACCGCGAACTGATGGCAAACAGTGACAAGTTGGCATGGAATGCAGATGACGGACTGGCTACTCAGAGCAAGTGAAGCAAAGCCACAAGCCAAAAGCACGTAGGAGTTGACCATAACCCCTGTTCCCTTCCTCTGTGTGACACGTATCCATAATTATGTGTATACATCAGTAATATATTAAAATGTTAGTGCAGCTTGTGAATGTCTATACCTGTAGCAATATGCTCATGGGTGTGTGTGAGTATGTTTGGGTGTGTAACAGTGAACTCCTCAGTAGGAACCAGAATATACAAAAGCCCCTTGAAAAAGGATGTGATGGGCCGAATACTTTCCCCACGTAATAAGATATGTACCGACAATGGGGATTTTATTAAATCTGTACAAAGGCGTGGGACTATAAACACAAACATAGCCAGTTAAAGTGAAAATTAATTGAAATCAGCATTACATTAAGCAGATGCGCTCTATAAATTCTTGTTCCTTCCACGTAACGAATAGAGACTCCTGGACTAGAGAGAGATCAATGTAATTCGGTGACTCACCTTTTAAAAAGAGTGTAATGAAGCAATTTTCACTGTTGGCATGAAACGTCTTGCCTACTATTTCTTATTTCAATAATTTTAATCAAGAATTTCTGAAAAAATAAACCATGTGAGCCTTTTTCCTCCTGGATACAATTAAATTATTGTAGATAGCTAAAGCAATAAATACCTCCCTTTGTTGGCTCCATGTAGGCCAAATGGAATAATTTAATAAATTATTTACATTTATTGGATTTCTGAAAGAATCAGAAACAAAATGTGGCTGTTCATTAAATAGCAGGTCAAATCAGAGGTCGTTTTTGCTATTTAGATCTTTTTTAAAAAAATGCTTTCTTAGAACTTAATTTTAACTATATCCAATGAGATTGAACCCAAGCCTTTCTAACAAAAAGTACAGTTTGGGCACAATACTTAGGGTTTAGGCAGAGCCTAAATGATGTATCAGAAAGGACATATTCCAGGAACAAAACCCGTTAGTAATACAGACTATTAAAAGTGAAAACTGTGACACCTTACACGATACATAATTGTGGTTTAAAATGAGTTTTCTTTGAATCTTGACTAGTTTTGAACATTAACACTTATTCTCTAAAAGCCATCAGCGGTCAGTAGAAACTTCAGGCTCATTCTCAGTTTTGCTGCCAATGCCACGGTTCATTTAAAGGTGGAAAACATTCTTAGTGAAAAAGGAAAGATAACAACAAATCTCAGTATTTATTCCTCAGCACTAGAATAGTAAACTGAATAACTTTACCTTACTCCCTTTGTTCAGAGAAGATAAAAGAGCTTCAGAGTTACACGTTGGTAACATTGAGCAGAACTTGGAGAACGGCTATTAAATCAGTAGGTTATACTTAGTGGATACTGGGTGAGCTCACTGAAGTTCACCTCCACCAGCACAGAAATTGTGCCTTGCTCTCCTCTGCTCTTCATCCCATGAACCCGTAAAGAACAAACAGCACATACTAAATTGTTGCTGAATTAATACACGATTGAATCAGGATGGCAGACGCAATACCCAGCCAAACATTGAGGGAGGTCTTGGAGTTCTAGAAAATTTCTTTACGATTGATCTCTGAGTACAAAAGTAGTAACCACCACAAACATGTTATGATCATGAATTAGTGGTAAAAGAAAGGAAAATATCCCCCAAATATTAATAGTTACTGAAGAGGAAAAAGATACAATATTATTTTCCCCTCCCACTCGATGATAACTTTTATAGTTTCCAAATTTTCCTCGGTGGTCACAGATTTTTCTCACAATTAAATGATTTTGAACAACCTCCTTTCACTTTCAGAAACAATGAGCACCGTGAAGGATGATGGTTACTGACTGGCAAAGACAGAGGGCAGTTCAGAGATGTGGGCATCGGGGAAGGGAAATGGGCCGTTCCTGAGTTTCGGTGGGAAAGAACGATTTAAAAATGGCTAATGTAAATGAAAATGTTGATGGGCTCACAGGCAGCTGTTGGTGGGGCCTATTTGAGAGGAGGTAGATTGCAATGTCTCAGACGACCTTGGGAGTGTGCCTCTGCCGTGCCCAGAAACCGGCAGGGCTGACTCTGGGTTGCAATTATTTAAACTCCCTCTATTTCAGTTTCTTTATTTGTGAGATAGAGGTAATATTAGTACTCACTTTCTACTGTCAGATTTACCAAAGTCGGTGACTGTAAAGCATGTCACTCTTGGCACGTGTTCAACGCTATGTAAGTGCAGGCTCTTATTAATCATTACTCACCGCACAGGGGACCGCAGTGGAGCACCCCGACACGGACGCTCATCTCCACCCTGGGCCGTCACTGGGCCTCCCTCCCTCCTGTTTACAGCAACTCTTCCCCCTCTCGTTTTCTTGTTTTCTCCAATTCGCTTCAGGTCTGCAACCCCAGGTACTCCCTTGCATACATGGCCACCA
>CAUYQV010114267.1:0-35419 GCA_963574575.1 Galagoides demidoff | reverse complement strand
TAAGGGGAAACGTAAAGGGAAATGTAAAGAGAAACGTAAGGGGAAACTCCTGACCCACAGTAGACACCAAAAATATTTAGTTGAAAAATAAAGGTTATTAATTCCATTCTTCATCTACATGTGGGAGTAGCCAGTTAGCACAGAAATATGAATCATAAAGTCTTCTAAACTTAAAGCTCTGCCCATGGTCCAAATCAACGTCATTAGGATTCCCTCAAACTCAATTCTCTTTTAGTTTTCCACATGGTTTCTTAGTCAAAACTCTGCTTTTTCCTAATAGGGTTCAGGACACATCACCCTAAAATTTAACTGTAGGAGACCAAGATATGCCACCCCAAATATGCCCCTTTAGTTTAAGGATATTTTGAGCTGGTTATTTTGAGAACCTGCTGACACAGGAGGAGCTCTGAGAAGTTATGCTTTTGTAAGAGAAATTCATGTTCACAAAGGAAATTTCCATTTCTAAGAGCATCTCCTGCACCAGGAAGGAAAGAGACCGAGTCATCAGAGACTTTTCATCAATGGAGAAGGTATCAACTTATGTCTGCTCAATAAAACTTTCCCAAAGTACCTGGTGCAGGGGGGAAGTGGGGGGAGCATTAGTGTGTGCTCAGCCTGTCAAAGGGGCCAGGGCAGAGGATGCCTAGGACAGAGAAAAGAGCTTTCTAGAGCAGTTAAGGTGAGTGAGGTCCAGAGCCACGAGAGGCTGGGAAGAAAATGGATAGGGGAGAAATGAGATTTTAAGAAGTATTGCTCAAATTCAGGATCTGAGTTACTTTGAAATTTCTTTTGCTTGCTGTACAATGTTTTCTTTGTCTTCCATAGTGTTAGTACAATCGCGTTATACTCCAGACCCCGTGTGCCATGTTAGGTAGCTAAACAGTTTAGTTAAAGTTTGCCGTTGCCATCCATGCCAGTGAGCGTCCATGGAAGGCATCCAATCACCTTTGCATTCATCAAAGTTAACACTTTTCTTAATGTCCACGTTTTCATCTGCAAACTAGGGCAGTAGTGGCACTGTCTCACGGAACGGCTGTGAGGAAGGACTATGTGAAATCATCTACGTACAAAGCCCTCCACTCAGCCTTTGGCACAGCAGGAGCACTAAATAAATGATCGTGTCCCATTATCGTTCATGTTGGTTGATGGTGAAAATCAAGTGCAATTCTTGAAGTCCGAAGGAAAAATCGTGTGTGCTGACAAACTAGATGGAACCAAACCAAACCAAATGACAGTGACTCGCATCAAAGCGTTCTACCCCTTTGTCATCTGCAGACACAGCATATTTTTATTTCTAACTGCTAACATGTCAAATTCCCCCTAAATAGTAGTTTCCTATGTTAAACTTTTCCTATAATTTTGACATCTTCCTGCCTTTCATTTGCTTAAGCTCCCCCTGCCCCAGATTCCATCATGTGTACTTGCTTCTATTCAGTCTTCCTTCTATGAAAAGGATTTAAAGATTGCAAACCTCCTCCAGACAGACACCTCTTTCCCTCTGGCTCCATATCCTACACCGTAGACATTTCTCTTTAGAACAACTTACTCCTCAAGATCTCAGCTCTCTCACTTTCAGAGGTGAAAAGGGCAGAGCCCCTTAATCAGCTGAACTTTTCTGTTTCATAAGGAAACGATAACAATAACAACAAAACCACACTACCTCAATAGCTAGTTACAATTATAAGCCAGACACAACTTAGAATAAAATTCAAATCAATAGCCAACACAGTGGGACAAAAATGCTTTGAGCCACAGAGGTCCAAGGGGACTCCGGCGCTTTCCCATGGCTTCCTCTCACTCTCTCCTAAAGCCTGATCTTGGCTTGTTATGTTGCAGGGTTCTGTCCTCTTCCTATTTTCGAGGTACAATGTTTTAAATGTATGGCCGAGGTTACTGTGTGTGTGTGTGCGTGTGTTCATGCGCACAAGCAGACATGTTTTCTGGTGGAAGATCCTATTTATCAGCAAAATCCCCAAGGCCCTTGCAAAGATCGGCCCACTTTGTGGGACTCCCATGCTTCCTGCACTCTCAATTCCACTGACATCTGTTTTCTTCCTGCATCTCTCATTGCACTTATGTTATGCTCATGCACTGACAGTCCTACGTAAGCATTTTTGACTTCAAAGCAGAAATATTTCTTCCTTCTTCACCACTGTCCGTGAGGATGACCTTGCAGTGGAAGGCCTGCATCAGAGGCATTGCAAGGCAAATGGGGTTCTCAAATAGTGCAGGTGCGGACGATGCAGGAGAGAGGTCGGCATGAGTTTACAATATGATAGAAAGGCAGATGGGTTCAAACCAGCAGCTACAACAGCAGCCATCAAGAGGTAAACCTGTGAAAAGCCATCAGAACGATAGATGAGCTGATTCTGCACCTGTCTGGGAAAGTTAGGATAAACCTTTTGAAATAAGTGACCTTCTAATGTTTCTTGAGATGCCTTGGGAAGATTTATAGAGAAGACAGGTGGGGAAGAGCATTCTTGGCAGAAATGGGAACAATAATTAGTTTGGGACAAATGTGTATGTGGAAGGGTACGCTGGAGTTAGACGATGATGCCAGTTGAAGGACTTGGGATTTCGCATCAAGGCATATATGTATCTCTGTGGGTGTGTGCACACATGTGTACACATCCTGACATACAGCCTATCCAGAGAAAATGTACTTCGGGTAGAAGTCTGCTCAGTCGCCAAGAAGTTTCAAGGTTGTGGGAGAGGGGATGGCAGATGGTGGGCAGAAACAGACCCTGCGGAGGAGTCCAGCATCTGAGGATTAGAAATGCAGGTTCAAGTGTAAGTTAGAGATGATGGATAGTTCCTGGAGACGTAAGAGAGGACTTGAGTCTGTCAGTGGGGAGAAAAGCCAGGTTTGTTGATACAGTATTCAGTTCTATGAACATTTTAAAGGCATTATGAATATAGATCCTTAACACTTCTCGGTTATTATTATTTAAACTGGGCTCTTTCTGATGATTTTACCAGGAAGATTTCTGGGGTTTGCATAGAACACACATGGATTAGGTCATGGAATTATGTTCCTAATGTGACCCTATTATTTACAGGGAAAGGTCAAATGCAAAATGACTGTTTTGAAAAGGTAACTCACAAAATTCCTTTGCATGTTAACAAATCACACGGTAGGAGACCCTTTATTCTGAGCACATCTTTAGTGCCTTGGCAAACAGGACTATATGTTATGTTCACTGATAAACACAGAACTGTGGCAGATGCTATAGACCAAAGCACGTTAAGACTAAACATTGTGAAGTTGTTTGTACATTGCTGCACTCTGTGAAAGAGCCAGGTGTGTGTCCTGCGCCTGGGGCTTCTTAGAGGCAGTTTAGTTGTCAAATAAAGTTGCTAAATAGGCTTTTAATTTACTGGATATCTCAGAACCCGTGGATAACGTTGCAGGTATCTGAAAATCAGCTAATGGAACAAGCTAAATTTGGCTGTCACTGATAAAGGGGCCATATTCGAACCATTGCTTTAGTTTGTAGAAGTAAAGCAATTTTAAGGAAGTGCTGAGAAAATAAAATTGAGTTACATTTAGTGGGAAGAGTAACTAGGAGAAGATTTTTCTTCAGAAAATGGGTTCTGCCTAGGCCCCTTTTCCATGATAAAGGTAAAATCTTTTTTTTAGAAGCTGCTGTTTTATCGGGTATGTTTTTCTTTCTCTTTTTCCCCACCAAGTAATATCTACGAGTTATGTTTCAGGATGACACAATTCTTGTTTCTTCCATCATTACCTTGGTGATTTTTGTCTAAGCATGTGGCTGATGCAGAGGCTTAAATCAAAAAACCTCAGGGTCTTGCCAGCAGGAGCACAAGAGATCGGGTTTTATAGGATATCACAGATTTATTAGAAATGGAGATTTCTTTAAGGAGGGGTGTGATGTGCACATAATTTAAAGGGTTCTGTTTTAGTTATGTTTAGGATCTGAAATAAATTCAAACTTCTAAAATATTGAAAAAACAAGAAATAGAGGATACTCAGGGGTCATCTACCTGGAAGTTGCTTTCCTCCTACCAAAGTCTGCAATAGTCTGCAGAAATTGTGACTAGTAGAGCCACAGGGAGAAAAACCTTCCAGGAATCCCTGGGAACTGTATTTGCAGGTAGGAATCAGCAGAGTGAAACTCTCAGAGTCTGAACTTTGCAGGGCTCCAGAAATTCTAGCTGCGAACTTCTCCCAGAAAGACTGAATTGTGTTAATAATGGCCAAAAGGTATTTCGTGCTTGTTGGTACCCAGGGCCTAACACAAGAGTGTGAGGCATTCGGTGCAGGCCTGTGTGGGACGCAGAAGAGGAGACGCAGGGGACACAGAATTTAATGTCCCAGCAGAGGAAAACCTGAGCAGAGCCTTTGTCCAAGTCTGTCTCTTTGAGAACGGGGATATTTTCAAAGTCCAAGTATGTAGGATTTCAATAGATTTAGGCAGATCAATGTATATGCTGTTTGAGTTGAAGAAATTATCATAGCTGCTTGCAGTAGAATTTCTGTTAAAGAGGAAAATGCCTCTGTTTAGGGAACTAATTGTGAAATGGCTTGGGGTAAAGATGAGAGCTTGGAGACACTTGATTAGAAATGGCCTAGTGGTTGTGCATAAGGAATAAAAAGGGATTTGGGGGGAAAAAAAGTCAAAAGCAGAGAGGCAAAGGCCTGGTTGAATTAGTAGTTCAGACGGCAATGATGGCTCAGGACAGGATTCCTAAGGTTGATTGTCAAGTTTTGTTGCCACACTTTGAATGTCCTTCTAGCTTGTAAAGACTGTCAACTCAGTCTGTCGTGTACCCCCAGGCTTTGTGTAATTGCTAAGATGATGCTTTCTTAGGCCACAGGAGCCAAATACAAAACAACAAAAGAAAATCATCATGTGTCTGTGGTCTGTGTGGTGGCTCAGGCTTATAGTCCTAGCACGCTGAGAGACTGAGATGGGAGGATTGTTTAAGGCCAGGAGTTCAAGACCAGCCTGAGCAAGAGCAAGACCCCCATCTCTACCCCAAACTGAAAAATTAGCTGGGCATAGTGGCAGATGCTTGGAGTCCCAGCTACTCTGGAGGCTGAGACAAGATGATCACTTGAGCCCATGAGTTTGAGATTGCAGTTAAGCCTAAGGTCGCCACTGCCCTCTTCCCAGAGTGACAGAGACTCTTGTCTCAGACAAACAAACGAAAAAGATATGTAAGCGTTCTGATATCTGGTCTTTATCTGTTTAAGTACAGTTTTATGATTTTAAAATGTTAATGAGAGTGTTGTGCATAAATGTATATTTATCGTTGCTGTGTAAGCCCTTTACAGGATTAAAGAATGATATTTAGAAGTTGTTTGCAACTGTGCTTTTTATTTTCATTTTTTGCTAATCTACTTGAAATCCTGTCTGGACTACTTAAAAGATAATTTTATGGGGGCATAGTTTAAAGTACCTTGGTCCTATCTTGTATATAGAAGGTTATGATTGCTACTTAACAGGGAATTTATGAGTCCAATTCCATATCTTATCATAACCACTTAGTTTGAACACTGCTGCTCCACTTGGGTTTCTTAAGCTTTACGTATCCCTGGCTGAGACTTTGTTAGCTAAAAAGATTTTGTCCATGAATTTCACTAGCTAGCAATTTAATTCTCTACAAAGGTTTTTCTTGTTTAAATATGGAATCACAACTTACGCTTTTATCTAGCGATTACTCATCTAGAAATATAGTTATTTTAAATTGTGGATAAACCTAATCATGTAAAATTATAGGATATTATACATTTCAAAATATTACCCCTAAGAAAATTTTATATGAGCAAAACTATTGTCCTGTATGTTAGAAGAATCCTACTGGCTTGTTTAGAAATGTTTTTCTCCTAAAGATAAAGACTCTGTCAATGTTTGTTTAAAAGGCCCAGTCAGGCAGTTGCCATGTGGCATCCAAAAAGCCAAACACCTTTTCATATAGATGATGTAAATCTAATAAATAAAAATTACCCAAATAGTCACATTTTAAAAAGCAATTAAATCAATGAGACTATGTCTCAAAAAGATGTGTCGTGATAAATATCAGTTTTTAAATTTCATCTTCTTGAATTTCTTGAGAATGTCTTGTTCGTATCACCCCTCGTCTCACACCTTCAGTATTTCTCTCTGTAGCAGCAGGCCTGTGTTACCATGAGGTTGTTGTCAGTACTAACTAAGGTTTTAGATTTCAGTTTGCAATTTCAGGAAACATTCCTACTCTCAACATTTTCAAAGAAAGTATGTATGTGAGAAAAATGAAATAGTTCTTCAATGTGCATAGGGAAATTATTTACTGAAATGTTTATTTCTTTAAGGTAGTTGTCATTGTATGAAGCTGTTTGTGTCATGGCATAGTTTTAGATATTCTTTGGAGAGATTATAAAGAATGAAAAGAGAACTGTTCTCTTTTGTGCTTCTTGAAAATCTTGAGAATCTATTTGACCTAGCAAAGTAATTATAAAGGTAAATTAACACTATGGAAATTTCAAAAATCCTCATTTGGGCTTTGTGTTTCTGATGAGCCACGAGGGCACAGACATACCCCTTTGATGCTGTTGCAGTAATGGTGTAAACTTCCTCCCAGGACGGATGATGAGACAGGGCTGGCTGCTTCTGCGTGCTCAGGGGGGCTGGGAAGGAAAAACAATTGTAAACTAGGCTTTTTAATTTTTGGTGTATGGCACGGTCAGAGGATCATGGTTAAAATAATTTTGTATCTTTGATAACCCAAAGGCTTCCATAGCTAAAACAAGACCTGAGGTTTGCTGATGGTTAGAGAGATTGAATTCCCAGCTTCACTGGGTCGCTTCTGTGGCAGAGAAGGAGGAACACAGTGAAGATTGGAAAGGAGCCTGCAGATCAGCTTGGACGGTGCTGCGTGTCCCAAACCCACTTCCCACAGGGCTCCTCGGCCAGCAGCAGCAAGCACTTGCATTTCTGACTGATAAAACTGGCCTTGCTATTCTAAAATAACCTTATCTGAGATGGTTATCCTGCAATAGGGGTGCTGACCTTTCCCACAGACTAACCTATTATTTCCAAATGATGGGATGCAGGAAACCCTACCCCCAAATAGGGTACCTTGGCATATTTAAGCTAAAGGAAACAGAAAGTTACAGATGCAGAAATGTGTCTTTGACCTTCTGCTATAGCTTCTACACCATTGTAGATGGTATAGGTCTCCCCCTCTCTCCTGACAGGTGTCCTGCCTTATTCCCCAAGGGAAGGAATGTTACCCACACAGGCCAAGAAGAACCTGGACCTATAGGTCTTGCTACGCTCCCTTCTCTAGGTCAGACCTTTTTTTGTTTAATCATACTTCTGTATGAATTCCCATTCTTTATCCAACCTATGCCTACACAGACAGTTTTCCCTAGGTCTTTGGGTACTTGTTTTTGAAACCTTCTCTGTCATATAAAACTTTGACTGAATAAATTTGTTATATGCTTCTCTTGTTAATCTGTCTTTTCTTATAGGAATTTCAGCCACAGACCTTGCAACTGTGAGAAAGTTATTACTTTTCTCCCATACACAAGTCTACAAGTAGGGTCATGGCCCAGTAAGACCCAGGGGACAAACGCAAAATGCGACTTGAGGGGAAAATGGTGGCAAAAAGACTTGCAAGAGTTTGACAATTTATGTTATAAAAAAAACAAGGGGGAGATCCTCATTAGGTTGGTTACTATTTATAAAAAAAGATCAACAGAAAATGAAAAGTGCAGAACCTGGAGTCCATGTGCACTGTTGGTAGGCATATAAAATGGTGTAGATGCCGTAGAAAACCGTACAGCAGGTCCTCAGAAAACTGAAAATAGAATTATCCTATTACCTAGAAATTCCACTTCTTGGTATATACCCCAAAGAATTGAAAGCAGAGCCTCAAAATGGTGTTTGTACATGTTCCTGGGAGCATCATTCACAATAGCTAAATGTGGAGGCAACCAAAGTGTCCACCAACAGGGGAATGAACAAGTGAAATACGAGATATCCCTACAGTGGGATGTCATTAAGCCCCAAGAAAGAAGGAAATTCGGCTGTGTTCTAGAACTAAAGGAACCTGAATGACATTGTGCTAAGTGACATAAGCTACTGCTGTGGTCTCAGTGTTTGCTCTATCTGAAACTCCAGGACCAGAAGCTTAATCATCAATGCAATCGTGTTGGGAGGTGGTGCCTGAGGACCTGTGGTTAGGTCATGGGAGCAGAGGCCTTGTGGACTAATGGCCACAATGAAAGGGTGTTTGGGAATAGGTTTGCCCTTTCTGCTTTTCTGCTGGGTGAGAAATGGCATTCCTCCCTCTGGGGGATGCAAGCCCAAGGTGCTATCTTTGAAGTGGAGACCAGGCCCTCACCAGTCACCAAACCTGCTGGAACCTTGATATTGGACTTGTCAGCCTCCGGAACAGGGTGAAATAAACTTGTGTCCCTGACAAATTATCCAATCTCAGGCATTCTGTTATAGCAGCAAAAAATAGACTAAGACAGCAAGTCAACAAAAAGATAAACACTGTATGATTCAATTTATATGAGGTACTTAGAGTCATCAAAATTATAAAGACAGAAGATAGAATAGTGTTTGCCGAGGGCTGGAGGGAGAGGGAAAGGAGAATTATTGTTTGATGGGTATCGACTTTCAGTTTCACAGGATGAATGAGTTCTGGAGGTAGATGGCGGTGATGGTTTTGCAACATTATGAATGTATTTAAGGCCACTGAACTGCACGTTTAAAATGGTTAATATGGTAATAACACATAATATATTTTACTACACAAAAAAAACTAAAGGAAAAAAGGTCTTGTATGTGTGTTTCCATTTATACACAAAGTTATAGAGAGATTAGTGGTTGTGAGAAGTGAGGGGGGAGGCTACAAAAGGTTAATAGTTGTGTGTCTTAATTGTGGCCATCATTACACAAATCTACACATAGAGCAAATAACATGGGACCCTGCACACAGGTTGTACTCATGTCAAATTCAAAATTCCACCCTGTATTACGACTTTATAAGACGCAAATATTAGGGGAAACGGGTGAAGGGATACAAGCAGCCTCTCAGTGCTGTGTTTATGGCCTTCTATAATTTATGTTTGCAACTGGCTATCCATAATTACTTCAAAATTAAAAATTAAGGAAGAAAAACCAGAAAGATGAGGATGAGAATTATAAAATGGCTCTAAACCAGGTTACGATCTTAAAGGAAGGCATCTATCCTCCCACCTGTCAGAATGCTGGCTGCTGCAAACTCACGTCTGAGCTCCTTGTTAGGAGTTTCTCTCTGCAGGAGGGACTTCTCCTTGGAGCATCCTGCACTCCAGGGCTGGTTAGGTTAGGGACACAAAGACCTTGTCACCTTCCCCTTAATTCAGAACACCCCTGAGATTCATCCCAGCCCTAATGTCCCTGTGCAAATGGCTGACGCCTCTGGTGAAAATGCAGACTTGCCCCTCTGCTCAATTTCACTTCTGTTCTCTCTCATCAGTGCTACTCCCAAGAGCACAGCTCTATAATTTCCTGCATACAAATCTACACCTAGAGTTGGTTTCCAAGGGAAATAGACCTAAGACAGCTGGTGCCAGGAGTGATCCACAGAAGCAGACCTTGGAGCTGAATCAATTGCTACTGGCTGAGTAAGGACCTCTTCACCTCTCAGAGGCAGAGAATGGACACCTGCTGTGCAATTGTAATTGTTAAGCTTTCAGGGGTGGTGAATTGTGATGGAGTTTGATGAAAGAAATGTACTGGGGGAGTAAAATATCTTAGGAACTTCAGATTCTGGGAGAATAATAATTATAAGGACTATGGAAAGAGATGGCATTGCTGGGGGCCATTGATGAATTAGAAAAAAGAGGAACACTAAGGGTGACTATCCCTGATTAAAGGTAGCCTGTGACATTCAGGAGGTAATCCTGCAAGCATATAAAGAAACTTTCACCTTCTGTTATGGGAAGGCAGAAAAAGCAAGGACTTGATTAGAAGGGTAAAGCTTCAGAGAAGCGACCAGCAAGTCTGCATATCAAAGCGTAGGCTGCCACAGGGTAATGATGGAGTTTTGAGAGTAGAGTTTGATTGATTGATATACTTTAAAGCTCTGAGCCCTCTGAGCCTATAGAAGTGGCCTTCTCCCTGTGAGAGCTCAGTGCTTTGACTTTTTCCCTAGATGATACAGAGACCTCTGCCTTACAAGTTAACAGGCACCCCACTTAGGATATACCTCCATCTCTGTTACTGGAAATCAGATCAATTGCTAGTCGAGTCATAGCATAACCTGACCAGGAAAGGGCTGTGTCCACTAGAGGAGGAGTGACGGTGTGCAGTGAAGAAGCCATGGGGTTTAGCCAACATGTGTCAGCAGGAGTTGGGGGATAATGAATTGGACTGGATTCTGAGGATGCTGGAACAGAATGTGCAGGTGGGTTAGAGACAGGTTTTCAATACGACAGCAGCACTCCCTGTGATGTAAGATTTAACACACTGACGAGAACCTGGAAGATAGTGCCCACACTCTCTGAAGACAGCTCTTAAAAGCTTGGGAAAAGGAATGGCCACAGGAAGTAAAGTAGCAATGTTAGAACTGCTAAGGTAAGTGGTGGAAAAGATGAGATCAAAGGCTTGGAGTGGGTGTGCTATGTAGGTATATTTTATAAGGGCAGAGTGCTCAAGAGGAAACTCTAGCTAGGAAAGATCTACGGATAGTGATTTTTACCATATTTCCATTTAATTCATCCATTTAGCTTGTGAAGCTCACAGATAACTTTTCTTAAATAACAGTCCGTTATTATCAACTTAATACAATAAGTGACAACAGGTGCAGCTCATGTTCCAAATATACTTTATTTACTGGAATAAATCAGCAGAACCCCACACCTAACAAGCACTTACCACATTAGCAATCCTTTCTGAGTTGTTTGCTTTCTTTTGACAAAGACTGTGTGTCTTCACTGCTTTACATCAGGACGACATCCAATAGCCTGGATTTGTCATATTTCAGTCCACAGAGACAGGGATCACATCATCTTAACACAGGGCATCTGTCTAAGACTCATTGGTATCGACAATGAGCCGCCAGAGGGTGATGAACATCCTAGACCCCTTGGTAAGAAATGTACATCGCAGAGGGTGAAAAATGATTGTACAAAAATGTAGAGACTTGTGACTGCAATGGAGTTTCAGTGGCCTGGGGATGGAAAGATAGTATCTCCAAGGCAATGCGTGAGTTCTGACACGGTGAACTCATTATTTAAAAAAATGACACAGTGTAGGGAAGCAACATATCCCACCTTTGGGTGCATTGCTTCAATTCAGTTAATGAGAAATACATTAAACTGTCAACTTTTAGAGTCCTGGTAGAGAATGAACTCATAACTAAGGGGCATCAAGTATCAGGGTGACCTGAGATGCTCATTATGAATTGGGTGTTTCTGATTCAGCAAACCACAGAGTTGGATGGAGCCATCATTAAATGAAAAGGGTACATCAGGAATTGGGCTTAGACAGGTCCCGAAGTCATGAAGAAGGTAGATGAGTAGATGGCTCAGCCAATTGGTCACCACTCCTGCCTAAACCAACACTCGTGGAACCAAATATTTACTAAGGAATATTTCCTTTTTTACTAAGGAACAAAATATTTGAATCTATTCTGTAGGTGATATGCCAGTACAGAAATGGACTGCTATTGTGTGACAGTCCCATTCAAGAGTGGCCCTCAAAACAAAGTAGGAAAGTGAAATTTTTCCAGTGGGCAAAAATTCAAGCCACAATATCTTATGTTTCTTTTGCCTGGAAGGTGATATGATGAGAAATATGAACAAACCTTGCTTTATGACAGTGATTACCAATATGTCTCAGTGGTCAGGGGCTATATAGCCCCTATCTTCTGGGAAATAGGCATATGGATGAAATGGTTAATTGAAATCTCACCAAAATAGACTCATTGCAAAGAAGGGTCTTAATAATCAGGTGAGAAAGAGGACCTGTTCCATTTGATGCTTTAATGTCTTTCCCCTATTACTCTAGTGCACAGTGGTTCTCAACCTTCCTAATGCCGCGACCCTTTAATACAGTTCCTCGTGTTGTGGTGACCACCAGCCTTAAAATTATTTTCTTTGCTACTTCATAACTGTAATGTTGCTACTGTTATGAATCATAAGGTAAATATCTGATATGCAGGATGCATTTTCATTGTTACAAAGGGGGTCGCGACCCACAGGTTGAGAACCGCTGCTCTAGTGCCTGATCAATGTCATAAGGCCAGAATGGAGACAGTGTGCGTTCAGCAACACGGCCTTTCTCTCACTAATTCTGCCTGGCTGAGATCCCTGTGAATGTAAATCTGCCATGAGGGGACACACATAGTGAACCCTCTTAACAGCCACATACCAACGTGGGGGGCAGGAACCCGTCTACTTTTGCATGTCCCTGACCACCCCCTCAATGGAATGTGACTATTTAGGAGACCTTAGTCTGACAGAACCAGCGAGCCACCTGGTTCCATTGCAGATGGTGAGCAACTATCCTCCCTGGAATAGATACTGGGACTGGATGGAGTTTCTGTACTCCTCAGATCTGCTCTTCCATTCCTATCCCACTGTGTGCTCAGGGAAAGACTCTGGGCATCCCTCCCATTGCCTCGCTTCAACTCCTGCTTGCTTTCTTACCCTTGTTTGGATGAGGGCAAAAGAAGAACCTCCTTTTCCCACCTTGTCCAAACTAAAATGAAGCCACGTGGCATCTGGCTCCTCGGTGGCGTCCCTGGACTGGGTGGTGCACCTGGAAGTGTGTGGGGGGTCAATGCCTCATATGGTTAAATTTAACCAGTACTATAGGACAATGGAAAGGAACCGCAGGATGATGGTACTCTTGTTTGCATGATATTGGTGGGAGCAAGTTGTTGAAGCTACTTGTTGTTTAAAAGCTTAAATACAGGGAGAAGAGTATACATGGATGTTGAGTAATCCAAAGGAAGGTCTGTTTTGGCTATAATTTTAATCTTCATCTGTGTTGCCTTCCTGTATAGCAGAAAAAGTTTTATAAACAGTGTATTACCAAGGCTTCCTCACTATGATGTTTTGCTGTATAATTTAGGTTCCCCTGGAGAGATTCAAAAGATGGAAGTATAGAATAAATCATTTTTCTATTTTTTTTTAAGACAGAATTTCATTCTGTCACCCAGGCTAGTGGGCTCTGGCAGCATAGCTCACAGCAACCTCAAATTCTTGGGCTCAAGCAATCTGCTTACCCCTGTAGTACCTGGGACTACAGGTGCCCCCCCCCCCAACTCAGCTGATTTTAGTAGGAATGAGATCTTGCTTTCGCCCAAGCTAGTCTTAAAATCCTGAGCTCAAGTAATCCATTGCCTCGGCATCCCAGGGGCTAGGATTATAGGTGTGTAATCCTCTGCACCCAGCCAATTTCCTGATTCTTCGACTGTTTCTATTGGCAAAGAGCATTTAGAGACATTGAATTTTTTGCGGTAGGACTACAGCTTCTAGTCACTGATTTTCATGAATACTGAGAGACAGTTGCAGTTGATGACAGTGGTTTCCCATTTGCTGTATCAGACTTATAGCAGTGTCCTTATGTCCTTAGCATTTAGCATATGCTTATTGAATTGAATAAAAATGCTTATTGAATTGAATTGTATTGGATTGAATTTATAACTAAAACCTAACCAGATTTGTGCTCTATTCTATAAATATCAGGGTGAACATCATTTGCAAACAATAACTGTATCCATCTTTCCTTGTTGGTGTTTGGTAAATATGCTTTGGTTGTTGTCGTTGTTGTTTTTATTGAGACAGAGTCTCACTATGTCACCCTCGGTAGAGTGCTGTGGTGTCAGAGCTCATAGCAACCTTAAACCATTGGGCTTAAGCCATTCTCTTGCCTCAGCCTCCCAGTAGCTGGGGCTACAGGTACCTGCCACAACGCCCAGCTATTTTTGTTTAGCAGGCTCCAGTTGGGTTCAAACCCATCAGCCCTGGTGCATGTGGCCGGCACCCTAACCACTTAGCTATGGGCACCCAGCCACTTTTGTTGTTGTTTTTTTTAACTACATGTATACACTGAAAGTGTAAACCAGGAACTGTGTACTCCCTCATAATTCATACAACTGGAAAGCTCCCCACCTGGCCCTGAGAAGGGTTTCTCCCTCTCCTGAAAGACATGTCTCCTTTGTCCCAGACAGGTGAGGCAGGGCTTGGGCAGAGTCTTGGAGTGCAGACCATGGGGGATGGGTGAACGCTGGTGGTAGGGCACCAATTCTGGCTGACTCAGCACCACACCACTCCTGTCACTCACTGTCCTTCTTGAGAGACTTTCTTCTTCTCTGCCCTGTACTCTCCTGCTCACATGGCCATCCCCTCTCTCTCCTCTCACCCACCACATTTATTTTTCTAATTATGGGAAGTGGTGACTCTTTGTTGCAAGCATGAGTCTGAATCTTTCAGCCTCCTGTTTGCTTGGGGCTCTTGAAGAGTTGAGTATCTTAGATTCACTTTTTAGGCTTTACCTGGTGCCCTGTATCTGCCCTTGAGTACTTGGGAGAAAGAGGAAGCCCTCAGGATGTGAGCATACAAGTTCATTTATTGTTTGAGAGGAATGCTACAAACTGATATTATAGATCATCACACCACACTATGAACCTCTATATTGTTGTTTGTGAGTTGGCAGAAAATACTTTGAGAATTGCTAAAATACATAGCATTGCTTGGCTAGACCAATCAGAAAACATTTCAGTCAAACCTGGATGTTGGTCTTGCTTCTAAAATTCCTGGCTCTCGCAATCTGTTGGTTCTTTTGGGAAAGGTTACATGCATTTCCACTCAACAAACATTAATTTAGCATGCTAGGGACAACTTGTGGACTTGAAAATTTATCTTATGACCCCAGTATCTTTTCCTATTTACCAAGACTGACTCACATTAAATCACCCAATGAAACCTGAGAAAGCATCAATAACATTTTCTCTTTACACAAGTTACCTTCCATTGAAGGATACATGAAGAGGAGAAACTCAATTATTTTGAGATTAAAAAGTTAGATTAGGTAGAATCTGCATATTTGCCAGCCATCTGGTTCAGTCACAAACTCCCCAGGGATTCTGAACATATTAGCAACTGAAAGAAATTTGAACTTGAACGACTTTTAAATTGCCACATTAAATCGTGCTAACCCAAACTAGGCATAGATACTTAGAAGGACTAATGAATCTTTTTTTTTGTTTGTTTGTTTATTTTATTAAATCATAACTGTATGCATTAATGCATTTATGGGGTTCAATGTTCTGATTTTAAATACAATTTGAAATGCTTACATCAAACTGGTTAACATGGCCTTCATCTCACTTAGGATGAAGGAGGGAAGAAGAGGGGGAAGGGAGGGGAGGGAGGAGGTTGAATGGAGGGAGGGTAAATAGTGGGGTCACACCTATGGTGCATATTGCAAGGGTACACATCAAATCTGTTAAGTGTAGATTATAAATGTCTTAGGACTAATGAATTTTGAACCTCATGTATTTTTTTCAGAGATAACTAAAAGGATCCAAATATTTGTTAGCAATTGAATAAAAATGCTTTCCCTCAAGTTAAACCCTACCTGTAAAGTATATTTTAAATTAATTCCAAAGGTGTTCTGTGCTGTGTTTAGCTAGAAAAAAACAAAATAACAGAAATTCTGTTGTAAATTTATCTTTCTTATTTACCAATGTGCAGGGAAACTTTATCAGTGATAAGTTCTTACGTAAATGAAACTCCTATAAAGGAAGCCCAACGTACTTTACAAATAAATCTGGAGCCTATAACAAGCCCAATTTATGTTTGTGAAATTATTTTCCTGATCACATCAGACACACCTCTTCAGCTATCAAGATATAGCTTCATGGAGGGTCTACTGAGAGCCATACAAATGAGAGTGTGTGGGGTGGCAGTTGCTAAGGAAGTAGAGACCTAAGTGCAATGTTTGATCTCAAGAAACTTGCAGGGTTTCTATGTTAGAGATGCATGCATCAGAACACAAGTGATTAAATTCTATGTCAGAATGCAGGTTGGCCTTGTTCGTCTGGCAAGTGCCAATTTTAGATCCTGTAAAAGTCATTAGTAAGAACCTTCCCCCCCTCATTAATTATCAAAACTGTGTTTATCTTCACGAGGGCTACCATCTATACCAACACAGGCCTCACACTATATTCCAGGATTTTCATTCAAAGATAATCTCAAAATATTCAAGCATGCAATGAATAATGTTGAGGCATTGACTCTAATTTTAAATCCTAGAGGGATGATCTTAGGTCAATGGAAAAAAGCTATAGGAGGGTTTGCTAAGCCTGGGGAAAATATTTTAAATGACACTGGTCTTTTAAGGACTTTCAACTAATCTAGCCCATGCTCAAAATTTCCAAATGGACACATATGACATGAAATTTACACTATATTTGGTTTTGTAACTCAATGAATGTTTATAAAATATGTACTTGTGGTGAATTTTAGTAGTCTTTTTTTTGAAAAATACATCATCAGGGACTGAATCATTGTGTCTAGTAAAAATACGAGTACAACTTATAATGCCTCAAATTTTGACTCTTAAGAACTGTTTAGATTTAGAGTTAATCACCATATTGAAGAAGGCATATTTTACACTGGGCAGAGCATGGTATATAATAAACTTAACAGTAATCATTATAAGCTTCCAGGCTCGGGCTGAGTACAAAGTTGCTATTTAATACACTGTGATTACAGAGGAGACAACAAATAATGAAGGTGATGATGATGAAGGTGATAGTGATGATGATAATAACGATGATTTATAATGAATAAAACATTCATTGAACACTAACCATGCACCAGGCACTCTTTGAAATACTTATGCACCTTAACACAATTGATCACCAAATAATCTTAACAAAAGCAATAAATGCTGAGATGAGCTAGTTTTTCTCTGAATCTCTGGCACTTATAAGAGGACTGCAGATAAGTAAGAGATTGAAGTTATTCTACAATATGCATTTCCTGGAAAAGATCAAGCTTGATGGAGCTCCAGAGGTGCAGCTGGTTTCAGAAGGAGGGTGCTCTGGTGGACATGAGGCAGGAGCGTGGTTCTGTTCGCCTCGTAGCAGGTGGAACAAAGCCTCCCTGAAGCTTCTTTTGTTCTCTCCTACCTGATTTGATTACCACCTTGTAATTAAAAACTCAGACAGTTCTCAAAAAACCTGCCTATCTTGGGGCGGTAAGAAAATGGTTGTGGTGTTCTGAGTTGATTCAATGATTAGAAGAGAATAAGTACTGGCAGTGAGCAGCCAGAAGAGTGAGGGCAATGAAGGATCCGGAAAGCTAAGGTAGTTCTTCTATATGGTAAAGAATTACTTTATCCCAAATACTCATGGCACTTCTTGAGAAACACTGAATATGATTCAGGCCCTCACCATGCGACATCCAGGGTGGTTTTACAGGGGCGGAATAGGAACAGAGAGTGATGTGGTGGGGAAGGTTTTAAGGAATCAGATCTGAATATTGTTCCTCAATCTTTTGAAAATTGTTAGGCTCCAATGAGAATGTATTAATATTGTGGCATATTTATTTGTTAAGTAATCATTATATAATACATCTGGGCTGTGGACGATTTTGGAGGTAGAAGGCATAAGGATAACCAACATTTATTGTTGCATTTTCTTCTAGGTATATTAATGAATTGATTGCACATAGTTACGATCATAAAGACAACACGTGTTTTTAATTGCCAGTTTTGTTTACTTCCATTTAGAAGAAAATAACTCATCACTGCATACTTGTACATTTTGGAGTTTTTAAGGCTTGTCTATATACAGAGTCATTAAATATTTACATCTCTTTAAATATTTAAAGGAATAAGTTTTAATTATATTTTCACTGTCTTATTTACCTTTGCCTTCTTCCAAAGAAGATTGGAGGTCTTTATGATTTATATTTCATGTCAGAACTGACTGGTGAAGTAATACTTTAGCTCAGAAGATGATATGTCTCTTTCAGACTTTCTGCTGTCCTCTTACCCCATTCCTCTTGTTCTCCCCTGAAGCAAGTCATAGAAATCAGAACTTCTCTTCCCTTTCAAAGCAACCCATAAAACCTTCAAAGGTCATTTTCTCCCTTCTCTCAGGAAGATCCTCATTCCAGAGGGCTCCTGCTTCATATTCAGGGGTAGAGAATGCCACACAGAAAGGCCAAGAAGAACCCAGGCCTTGCTCGGTGCCTTCCCCTCCAATGTATTACCAATAGAATTTACCTTTTCATCCAATCACATTTTTACACTGTTGTTCATTTTTATCAAACCTAAGCATAAGGACAGTTTTCCCTGGGTCTATGGGTCTGATTTCTGAAGGTTCCCATGTCATGTAAAACTTTGATTAAGTGAGTTTGCTATGCTCTTCTCTTGTTAATCTGTCTTTTCTCATAGGAATGTTGGCCATGATCCTTCTGATGGGTGAGAAAGAGTAAGATGTGGCATTTATGCAGGCCAGTTGTCACAGAGATAGCATTACTCCACCGACTTTCTATCTAGAGCAGCGGTTCTCAACCTGTGGGCCATGACCCATAGGAACTGTATTAAAGGTTCGCGGCATTAGGAAGGTTGAGAACCACTGAAGAGCATTAGGGAGCAGTTTCTAGGCACTGTTAGGCTGCATGCTACCCCATGTGTTTTCAAGTTTCCAAAGTACATCCTGAATACTGCTCTTCTACCAGACCTTAAAAACTTTGATGTCTGAACTTTCTTCCCAAACCCTAAAAATTAAGTCAGTTCTCATTGCATTTGTCAAACTTCAGCAGTTTCCTATAAAATGAGATAATTGGTTATCACCCTTTTCGTTATACTCTTCCCAGTGGAGAAAGTTAAAAAATAAGACTTTATTTTCTTTTGTTTGCACAGAAAGTATGTTGGTAGGAAGCTTTCATGTCTTTAGTCACTTGCCTTTTCTTCATGTGCTTTAAAGCTGAATTAAAGCTACAGAAACACCACATCTTATTAGTGTAGAAACTGAGAGGAGTGAATCCTCTTTCTCATCTACCATAAGAATCAAAAGACAGATTAACAGGTCCTAGTCCCCTGGTGTCAATGCTGGGCTGTGCCTCTCTGCTTTCTGGGAGAGCCACAGAATTAATGAATGTGGCTAGAGCATGGCTGAAGGAGTTCTTACACTACCCTTCCTTATGAAATAGTATGACATTTCAAGCTCGTTTAATCTGACAATTAAGTTCACAAATTTGCCACCATGTGCTTATGTTAGCTGCACTGTACAAATAACTCAGTAAGGTGTCATAACCTAGGCATGTCAGTGTCTCACAATTGTGTTCATGTCAATGTATGATGTCATTTTGCTGAATGGCATTCATTATTGTTTCATGTTTTTATGTGCCGTCATAAGAATATCAGAGCTTGAATTACAGCAAAGAACAAAACATTTGTAAATTTCTTGTTAACCTTGGTGGGCATGGAAGTGAAATCAGGGACATGTTAGTCCAAGTTTATGGGGATAATATCATGAAGAGAAAGGCAGTATACAAATGGATTAAATTTTTTTCTGAGGGGAGAGAAAGTGTCACTGATGAAGAGAGGTCAGAGTGGCTGATAGTGAGCAGAACTGACAAAAACATTGCAAAAATTCATCAGACTGTGTGTCAAAATCATTGGCTGACTAAGAGAAGCATAGAAAGACCAAGTAAATACCAATAGAGAAACAGGAAAATCTTAACTAAAAATATTGGCCAACAACTCACGGCTCTAGCATCACAATAATGCACCAGCTCTCATAGCCTCTTTGTGAGGGAGTTTTTAGCCAGTACACAAATACCTATATGGGAACAGCCTCCCTACTCACCTAATCTGGTCCCCAATTACTTTTTTCTTTACTTAAAGATAAAGGAACTATTGAAAGGAGGATGTTTTGATGACATTCAGAACATCAAGGGTAAGGTAATACAACAACAGCTTTGTTGGCCATTCCAAAAAACAAAGAGTTCCAAAATTGCTTTGAAGGGAGGACTAGGCACTGTTGTCAGTGTTTGGCTTCCTAAGGGGAGTGCTTGGAAGATGAGGTATGTAGCACTTTTTCTAGGATGAGTCCACAAACTTAATTGTCAGACTTTGTATTATTGAATTTTATTGTTTCCATTATTCACCTGGATCAGGCTGAGTTACAGCAGACTCAAACAACTATATCATACCCACAGGTTAATTTAACTAACACCTGCTAAGTTAATTAATCAATTCCAGAAAACACAATACGTATAAAACTACGACATTAAGAAAACTATAAATGATGTTCCTGATTGCCCTGTGGGTATGAAAATCTAATTTTTATTAAAAATATGTGTCACATACATAGTGGCAAATATGATATTGTAAAACAAAATTTAAATGTCTCTTTCCCTCTGGCTACTTGGCTTATGAATTATAAATGATTTTCATTTTTTAAGTGCTTATCTGAATTTTTCAATATTTTTACTGTAAATATGTATTCATTTATAGTAAGAAAATACTATTAGTATTATGATCCTCTTTGCCATATAAGAAAATTGATGCTTTTTTTTAATTTGACTTGTAAATATATGTTTAGATTATGATAATAGAGTGTTCGTTTTGTGCCAGGAAACTTCTCCATGGTTTTACCGGAGGTTAAGTATAGTATAGTGGTTAAGAAGGCAATTCCTTGAACCTTCTACTTGACTTAAATCTTCACTGTGTTATTTGTAAGAAACTGTGTGATCTTGGGCAAGCCATTTAGCCTCCCTGGCTTTCATTTTCTGATTTTTACAAGGAAGATAATAACACCTATATCACAGGATGCTAAATGACTTAAAATAAATTGTGTATGTAAAATACATGGCACACTGTACTACACTGTGCTACACAATGTACTACAATGTAGTACACTGTATCAGCTATTCCCAAAATATATTAACTCATTCAAATTTTATAACCCCATAAGCTACACATTAATGATATTATTAACATTAATATCCATACTTTTATTTATTTATTTATTTTTTGAGACAGAGTCTCAAGCTGTTGCCCTGGGTAGAGTACTGTGGCATCATAGCTCACAGCAACCTTAAACTCTTGGGCTTAAGTGATTCTCTTGCCTCAGCCTCCCAAGTAGCTGGGACTATAAGCACTCACCACAATGCCCGGCTGATGGATAAAGTATTTTAATTCTATATAAATGATATGATCTTCAGTGGTCCTCATATTTTAACATACATCATAGTTACCCAGAAGGCTTATGCAAGCAGGTTGCTGGCACACACCCCTGTTTCTGATTCATTAGAGCCTGACAATCTGTATTCTCACAAGTTCCCAGGTGATGCTGGTATGCCACATTTTGAGATGGATGTGACTGTCCTTTGAGAACCATTGTTGTAGCTCTATTTGCACTGATTTTTTGCCACTTATCATTGTTTTTAAGATCTATCCAGGTAACTATATGTCCCTCTAGTTTATAGCTTTCTGCCTGCTGTACAATATTATAGTATATATCTATGATATTTTAGTTCTTTACTCTCATTGGTAGATACCTAGCTTGCCTCTAATTTCTGTCTAAAATGAACACTACTGTGATGAGCACCTCATATAAATCCATTTATGGACCAATGTTTTGGTTTTTCTATGGTTTGTGAATAAGAATGGTATTAATAGGAAAAAAGGTATATGTATTGATTGAACTGAGTATTGATTGGCAGATGATTCTTCAGACTGGCTATCCCAGTCTGTTCTCAGAAGTATCACTGATGTGTTCATATTTCCTTATATCCCTCACTCCAGAACTTGATCACTTTTTAATTTCAGGTTAAATCGCTTAGGTTTAAAGACGATTTATAAACAATTAGGTTACGATGTTTGCATTTGTTAGGTAAAGTGCCTGTTGTAATTGTGTCCCACATCCAGGAGGTGTGCCATATATCCTTAAATTGTGCCCATTACATGGGAGCACACCAATCTCCCTCCTCTCCCCTTCCACCCTCAAATTTGATCTTATCTCATTTTTTTAAAATTAAATCATCACTGTGTACATTTATGCAGTCATGAGGTACAGTGTGCTGGTTTTATATACAATTTGAAATATTTTCATCAAACTGGTTAACATAGCCTTCATGGCATTTTCTTAGTTATTGTGTTAAGACGTTTATATTCTACATTTAGAAAGTTTCACATGTACCCTTGTATTATCTTATTTTCTAATACTTACCAAAACAGTGCCAATACAGTGCCTATAAAGCAGTATCTTAATGTTGTTTTTAATTAATATTCCTCTAATAACTAATGAATTTGAACGTCTCATATGTTAGCCATTCAGCTTTTATAATCACTATTAGAGGAATTTCTTATATGACTTTTCAGAGGCAAAGTAAACATATACAAACATATTTATATACCTGGTTTTTTTGGAGATGAGGACTTGCTCTGTCACTTGGGCTGGAATGCAGTGGCATCATCATAGCTCACTGCATCCTCAGACTTATTCTACTTCAGTGTAGAATAGTAGTTGAAATAACGAACATCCTTCTGCTCCTGATCTTAGTGGAAATGCCTTTTGTGTTTCTCTGTTAAATAAAATGCAGGCTTTAGGACTGAGATATGTATGTATGTAGGTGGCTTTGTCAGAGAGTTCTAGATATTTAGATAGAACACTGGAACAGAAATAAAGGAAAGATTTCTATGAAAGTTAGTCTGTACACTTGGTCAAATTCTTGGGCAACAAGCATATTAACAGTCAAAAGCTGGAAGGTTTAATTTTTGAATTTGGCAATAACAGTGAAATACACTGTTACAGAAAATCATTTGAATTTATATAAATTGTCTTATGCTTTATCATGGTCACCAAGAAAATTTTATCCTTGAATTTGTCTTTTAGTGTGTGCTGTATTTATGGAGTTTAAAGATTAATTATCCCAAAACATTGTTTCTGCTTCGAGGAAATCATGAATGCAGGCATCTTACAGACTATTTCACCTTCAAACAAGAATGTAAGTATAATTACTTCTCTAGAACATTTTTAGTTACTTTAAAGCGTATTCCAAAGTGAATCAAATATAAAGAAAAAAGAAACTAATGGAACTCAAATGCTTCCTGTTCTATTTTTTTTCCTGAACTAAAATTCCACCTTTTAAGACCTCTGTTTTGAAAATAACTCTTAGAGTTTCCCCTTTATTTACAAAGTAATAAACTTGGGATATTTGGAAAAGAGGGAAGTCCAAGAAGATAGAAATTGTCCACCCCCCCAATCATACCACTTAGAGATCTAATCACTGTTATCTCACTATTTGAGGTATAGTCTTCTATTCTTTTTTTGTATGTATAAAACCAATTATGAAATAGTTCAGGTATATATCTGAATATATTTCAAAAATAAAATTGGGCTCAAGTTATACACATACAACTATTTAATAAATTGCCCTTTTCACTTAATATAATAGCATTTTTTCATATCATTAAAATTTTTGAAAACATAATTTTAAAATGTTACTTAAATTTTTCTTTAAGTATTCCATCTTATGAATGCCCTATCATATATATAGCAAACTTATTAACAACTGTAGGACATTTAGGCTGCTCCTAATTGTAAATACTACTGTACGTAGTAATAGTAAAAAAAAAAAGTTTAATATAAAAGTAGAATTATTTTGAAAGGCAAAATGTTACTAGCTGATTTAAAAAACAAACAACATACTCAGGTGGTAGAGGCAGGAGGATTGATTGAGTCCAATTCAAGACCACAAGACCAGCCTGGGTGACATAGTGGGGCCCTTTCTCAAAAAACAAACACCCTTTCCAGTGAAGACAACGTCCACCAGAACATGCCTCTTTCCGGAGATCATCTTTAGCCTTCTCCAGCATAGAAGATGAAACATAAGAAGAACCTGATACAGAGCCCCAATTCCTACTCCAGGTGTGTGAAATACCTAGGATGCTATAAAATCACCACGGCCTTTAGCCACACACAGGTGGTACTTTGTGTCTTGGCAGCTCTGCTCTCCTCTGTCAGCCCACAGGAGGGAAGGCAGGCCTTACAGAAGGGTGTCCCTGTGGGAGGAAGCAGCACTAAAGGAGCCCTGAATCAAGATGAGTGGGAAAAGTTCGCAGTAAGCACATTCTGGATATTAAATAAACAACAAAGGTTTCTTTGATTAGAATCTAGGTACTCATAATTGGCTTTTAACATTCAGTACCGTGGTGACTCCTTTGGGGATGTTTGGGAGACCCTGTCCCCAGGGCACTTGCATTTGTTTCTTCTGTTCCCAGATATCTATCTGCTTATAAGGCATACATTCAACTTCACTGATGCAATGTCTTCAGAGATTTTCTTCTCTGGTTGCTTTTCTAAATTAAAATCTCATTATTTTAACTTCATACCCTGCTTTTTTTCATAGTATTTATCAATACCTGAAATTTTTTTTTTTTTTTTGAGACAGAGTCTCGAGCTATTGCCCTGGGTAGAGTACTGTGCCGTCACAGCTCACAGCAACCTCAAACTCTTGGGCTTAAATGATTCTCTTGCCTCAGCCTTCCAAGCTGAGCTGGGACTACAGGCACCCACCACAATGCCCAGCTATTCTTTTTTTTGGTTGTCATTGTCATTGTTTGGCAGGCCTAGGCTAGATTTGAACCTGCCAGCTCCAGTGTATGTGGCTGACACCCTAGTCGCTTGAGCTACAGGTGCCAAGCCAATACCTGAAATTTTTATATATTTATTTTTTTTACTGTTTTTTTTGTCAATAGATCTTTACTTAGATCTATTGTTAGTGAGTGTTTAAATTAGTTTTAAGTATTTGCAGAGCAGAATATAAGCTCCATGGCAGTAGAGACATATTTTGTTCACTATTGTTTTCCCAACACCCAAAATAGTATCTAGTTGCTCACAGGAGATGGCTTAATGAACATTGGTTGAATTAATTTGAATGAGTAAGCATCTGTGATTTGTATCTTCAGAACAAACTCTCGAACTATTAGGTTAGAGACCTTGTACATTTTATTTTATTTTATTATTATTTTTTTTTTATCATGACTTGAACTGTCTTTTATTTATTTTTTTTTTTTCAGTTTTTGGCCAGGGCTGGGTTTGAACCCACCACCTCTGGCATATGGGGCCAGCGCCCTACTCCTTTGAACCACAGGCGCCACCTCATTTTAAATACTTCTGATACGTACTCTACATAGTCCTCAAAAAAAAATATAGGTATGTCAGTTTATTCTCCAAGGAATTTTTGTATTTTTATAATGAAAGGAGACTACTAAAATAAGCAAGTACAAGCAGACTTATACTTGTTTTGATTTCTAAAATATTAGTATATTCTCTATAAAATAAGGAAGCTAAACTAAATCTTCTGGCTTCCATCTGTCTCTACAGTCTACCCCTTTTCCCGAGTAGTCTTGAATATGTAAAAAATACTTGTGTTCATATAGTTTATATATTTTGATCATGGATTTACTTTGTAACCCATTCGGATTTTTCTTTAGAATGCTATCTTGTAGTAATGTATTATAAAATACATAAAGTTTTATTCTTAAGAAAGTATTCAAAGTTAAAAAAGTTTGAACTTGTTTTCATAGACTCAGGGTTTATCTGACCACCTAAATATCCAATCCCTTTACTGATAGATAGACAATTTGATAGTGTTACATTGCAAATTTTTGCGACCAATAGCTTGCTACATTGGAGGTGGTAGTTATAATGACATCCTCCCTCATAGTAGAGTCTGAAAGGTCATTATTTTAAAAGAAATTTGAGTAGGAATATTTTAAAATAAAAATCCCCATCAGAAAGTAGGCAAGAAATAGATCATTCCAGCTCTTAGGTACTTACTAGAATAAACACTTTAAATCAGCAGATAATTACCAGGAAGTGTTTTTAAAAATTAGATCTATTGTCAGTGGGCGTTTAAATTGGTTTTAAGTATTTGAAGAGCAATTTTGCAATATCTGTAAAAATTTTAAGCGTACATCACTTTTATCCATGAGTCTGACTTGTAGGAATTTATCATGGATTTTATCACTTTTTTAATGCTGTATGATGAATTACCACAAATAATACGTTAGAAGAAAGCATTATTTCACAATTACTGTGGGTCAGTAGTCCAAGCACAGCATGGCTACATTCTCTGCTTAAGCTACCAGGGAGCTGAACTCAAGGTGTTTGTTTTCAGGGCTAAAGTTCTCATCTGGGGTTTGGGGTATTTTTCCAAGGTCACTAATTGTTGGAGGTTCTTGTAACTGTAGGATTGAGGTCCCTGTTTTCCTGCTAGCTATTGACAGAATACCGCTCTGAGCTTCTAGAGACTGCTCGCAGTTCCCTCGACATGGGGCCCCCACAGGTTGTTCCCAGTAGGGATGTTTGCTGTGTTCCAGGCCAGCCTGAATGTGTATCTCTGACTTTCTTGTCTGTGATCAGGCTGCCTAGAAAACCCTTAGCTTTGAAAAGGCTCTGCTGATTAGGTCAGGCTCACTTGTTATACTTGCCCATTTGCTAAGAGTCTCATCATATTCACAGTTTCCACCCACTCAAAGAGGAGTAGATTATTCAAAGATATGTGTCACTTTCTTTTTATTTTCTTTTTTGAGACACAGGTCTCAAGCTGTCCCCGGTTAGAGTGCCATGACGTCACAGCTTACAGCAACCTCAAATTCTTGGGCATGAGCGATTCTCTTTGTCTCAGCCTCCCAGGTAGCTAGGACTACAGGCACCCACCACAACTCCCGGCCATTTTTTGGTTGTTTGTTGTCATTGTTGGTTTGAACCCGCCAGCCCTGGTGTATGTGGCTGGTGCCCTAACCATTGAGCTACAGGCGCTGAGCCACATGTCCCTTTTGAATCTGCCTGCCACACAGATGTACTCACAAAAAGGACAGGAAGATATGGATGCTTAAGGATGGTCTTTGTAGTGTTAATTGTAATCATAATAAAAACAAGGTATAATGTAAATGTCAGGGGCTGATAAACCTGAATACTTAAAAATGGATGCTAGAAATCTATTGAAAGACCAAGATAGGTCTATATTAGGGTGACCAGACGTCCGATTTTGGCGGGACAGTCAGGCTTTTCAACAATTTGTCCTGTGTCCCGCGGCGTTTTAAAAAAGTCCCGATTTTTGGAAAGAATGCACAAACAGGCTGGAGAAAAAGAAGGGAATATACAGTTTTCAGCCACCATATGGCTATTTTGCCAGAATATGAGTTTTATATTATTTTTGTTAATTTTATAATGTTAAACTGTAATAAATAATTGCTGAGAAGTGATTATCGAGAACTGCTTATCAAAGTTTGCATTGTTGTCAGGCCCTGCCTGCCCGGTCCCCTGCCTGGTCCCCTGCCCCGTGCCCCAGCCATGTTGTCCCGCCTTACAGATGTTAAAATCTGGTCACCCTACACAAGACCTGCATGGATTGAGGGGAAGGTGTTCTGAGACGTTCGTGGAAAGAGTCTCTCCTAGCCAATATTGTAATAGCTTGTCTCAGAGAATGGAGCCCTGGGGACTTCTTTCTTGCTCCAGGAGCTTCTCCTGGCTATTAGCCAGTCTTCAGTTGGGCAAGTTCCCTGAACCTTCTCTTTACCCAGTTTTGGTGCTGCCAGTTGCTTCCCGGGTTTTCTTCTACATAATCTGCTCGAAATCTGAGAATCTGCATACTATTTTGGGAGGGAGCATTACTATTCATGTCTAGGCAGCCATCTTGACCCTATTTTTGTGCTTAAAATTATCACTTAAAATAATTTGTATTTATCTATTAAAGTTCTCGACAATTTTATCGCAAGTAACATATAAAATGAAATTTAGAGATAATGTTGAGTTAATTTTTCTTAAATGTCATCCATAATCATGATGTAATAAGTTTTTTTTAATGTTATTTTCTGGCCATCCTATGTGATATTTGTTGTCATCTAAATTTGAAACCATTTTTAATTTCTTTTAAATATTGGAGAAAATAAACCCTATGTTCACATCTTAACACCAGAAATTAAAGGAATAAAAATAGCAACTTCTGGCTCAGCATGATGGCTCATGCCTGCAATCCTAACACTTTGGAGGCCAAGGTGGAGGATCACTTGATGCCAGGAATTGACCTGGGCTGATCTGTCCCTATGGTAAGGAAAAAAAAAAAATTAGCTGGGTGTGGGTGGCATATATGCTTGCAGCCAAAGCTAGAGTAGGAAGGCTGAGGCAAGAGGAATACTTGAGCCTAGGAGTTTAAGGTCGCAATGGTTTGTGATGACAGAACTGCATTCCAGCCTGGGTGACTGAGCAAAACCCTATCTAGGAAAAAAGAACTAGCAACTTTTCTCTGAAGTTCTCAGTTTTTTGTTCTTAATACCATATTTACTATTTACATAAGTATCTGAATTTGCTTTCAAAGTGGTTAAGATGTGTTAGTATGTATTAAATAGCAGATCCATTCTTGTCACCAAGAAGGTAAGAAAGCTAAATCAGTTACCAACATAACTTTTTATTTTTTGGCATTCTTCTCTCACTTTAGATCAGTGGTTCTCAACCTTCCTAATGCCGTAACCCTTAATATGGTTCCTGTAGGTTGCGACCCACTGCTTTAGATAGATTTAATGTTTAAGATAAAGACATAAAAGGACTTTAGATAACATGCATGTTTGTTGGTTTTATTGAAAGCTCAAAAATGGTCAAAATAGTTCTAATCAGGTACAAATACATTCTAGCTCAAGAGGTACATTGTTTGGCATTAGCTACTCAGTTGCATATTGAAATACGGTACTATAGGGAATTGCTATACCACAAATAACTGAAGATATTTAAAGAATAATTATCTTTAAAGATAATTGAATAATTTCAAGAATAATAGTGGATCCAAAGTGTATTCTGATATAAAAAAAAAAGAATGATGACATTTTAATAAAACCTTGCCTATTTTATGGAAAAGTTAAGTGATAGAAGGTAGTTGTAAAATGAGGTATTCCTGGTTGGCTTAAAAATGTATAGTGTGAGGCCGAATGTGGTGGCTCACTCCTGTAATCCTAGCATTCTGGAAGACTGAGGCAGGTGGATTGCCTAAACAAGCTCAGGAGTCAAAGACCAACCTGAGCAAGAGAGAGACGCCCTCATCTCTAAAAATAGCCAGCTGTTGTGGCTGGCACCTGTAGTCCTAGTTACTTGGGAGGCTGAGGCAAGAAGAGTCTCACTTGAGCCCAAGAGTTTGAGGTTGTGAGATAGGAATCCACAGTACTCTATGAAGGGCAACAAAGTGAAACTCTGTCTCAAAAAAAAAAAGTATAATGTGCTAGTATTTTTTTATCAAGTGTGAAAACATTATTAAATCCTTTACGAAGAGTAAGCATTTGAAATTTTTCATGAAAAGAATTCTGAATGGGGTTTTTGCGACCCATAATATGGTCCCATTATTATCTGTAGAAGCAGTAGCTATGTACTCCACCTGAAATTTGTTTGCTTAAATTCTGTATTAAATTATTCTAGCTATAAGAATAAGAAAATCAAGGCCGGGGGCAGTGGCTCACTCCTGTCAATCCTAGCACTCTGTTAGCCCGAGGCTGGTGGATTGCTGAGCTCACAGGTTCTAGACCAGCCTGAGCAAGAGTGAGACTCTATCTCTAAAAATATCTGTGCATTGTGGCGGGCACCTGCAGTCCCACCTACTCGAGAGGCTGAGACAAGAGAATCACTTGAGCCCAAGTGTTTGAGGTTGCTGTGAGCTGTGATGCGACAGCACTCTACTGAGGGTGACATAGTGAGACTCTGTCTCAAAAAAATAAATAAAATAAGAAAATCAAAAGTACCTTATGTTGATATTAGTATATTAAAGAAAGATATAAACACTCACTGCTCTGATCACTTGTCAGAAGTTTTTGTTATTGAGACTATTCCACTGAGTAGTTATTTTGACCAGATGGTCCCTTCAGTTATTTTTGGCTCTAAAGTTCTTAGACTATGTGATGGATTTTCAAAGTATTTCCTTAATAATATGATAGAGTATTATAACTTCTTTTTGAAGGTATCCTTTCTTTAAAATGTACCTTATTTAAATGATGTATATCAGGGAACAGACTAAGAAAAGTTATAATTTTTAGGGATAAAACTAATTGTCAGTAACACTTGAATACTAGTTTTATAAAACATTAATTAGATATTTGTTATCAATCTGTTAAAGACTATCAGAACTTACTTTTTTTTTTTATTTAATAAGGCAAACTTGTTCTGTTTGGGTTTTTTGTTTGTTTGTTTTCTTGAGTCAAAGTCTTACTCTGTCACCCTGGGTAGAATGCAGTAGCCTCGCGTCATCATAGCCCACAGCAACCTCATACTCTTGGGCTCAAGAGATCCTCCTGCAGCAGCCTCCTAACTAGCTGAAGCTACCAGTGCCCAACACCTTACTTGACTAATTTTTCTATTTTTAGTAGAGATAGCCTCACAGAGCGCTAGCATTACAGGCCTGAGCCATTGCCCAGCTCTAGTCCCTCTATTTTATAGGTAAGAAAACTAAGGGTTGCTCTATTTTGAAGAAAACATTTAGATTCGTTGGCCCTTTGGAGGCACAGAGAAATTAATTACATGATTTGCAAATAGCACAGCCCACTTACACATCAGACTATCTGACTTTAGAGTCCATGCTTTTAACTGTCTTTAAACCTGTTTTCTTTGCTATAAAATGTGGACTTGGGGGCTTAGAAGTATTTATTCATTTACAAAACCTTGCTGCTCCAACTAAGTTAATGTTAGAAACCTGGGCATCATCTTTAATTCCTTTCTTCTTTATTCCCTACATCTGTTTCTAGCCACTGTTTCTCTCACCTGGACCACAGCAGTAGCCCATTACTGAATCTTCTTGCTTTGATTCTTATCCCTCTAATCTCCTTCTAGGCTTCATAAAACAGCCAGTAATATTTTAAAAACATGTTTACCCTATTGCTTAAAACCCTCTGTAATATCCCGTAATAGAGTAAAACACAAATTCCTTACCTCTGACTACAAAGATCCCACATGATCTTATACCATCTGATTTACCTCTCCAGTATCATTTTTTCCCACTTTTCTCCTACAGCCACCATGCAGTTTTCACGTTGACTCTTTTGCTTAAATGTATAAGCCTTTTACCTTATCAACTTTGCTAGGGCTATTACTCTGCCTGGAACATCATTTGTATGCCTGGCTCCTCATTCTTCAGGCCTCAGCTTAAATCTTGTCTTAGAAAGACCTCTGTCATCATCCCTCTAGGCTGACTAGGTCTCTCTCTACTCCTTTATTAGTTTCATCATTAAAACAAGTTTGTTTCCTTCACAGGACTTATCACAAGTTGTAATTATACGTTTGCTACCTGTCTTGTTTTTTTTTTTCCCCATTAGACTGTAAGCTTCATGGAATCCTCTATCTCATTCCTTGGCATAACCCCAGCACCTAGTTCAATAATTGCAACAAAATTTTACTGCTCCTCAGACACTTTTCTACTCAAATTCACATTCTTCCTTTCCTATGCTGATAGAGTGCTTTTATTTATTTATTTATTTATTTTTTGCAGTTTTTGGTTGGGGCTGGGTTTGAACCTACCACCTCTGGCATATGGGCCCAGCCCCTACTCCTTTGAGCCATAGGCACCGCCCAACAGAGTACTTTTTTCTAAATTCACTACTTTACTCTGTGACCTTAGGAAGTTAGTTATTCAGCCTCTCCAGATCTCAGTTTCCTCATCTTTGAGCTGGTGACTTATCTCAGGTTTTGTTACGGAGATTAAATGTATTAGTGCAATTAGAACTCTTAATACAGTGCCTAAAATATAAAGAACTTGATACATGTTTTTAATATTATTATTTTCAATCTTTATTATTATTGAATTATATTAGAATTATTTACCGATCTGAAGCTAAGGTGGCCTAAATTTTTAAAAAAAGAATTTTTTCTTTGGTTTATTGGTGTGTCCATTGGTTCCATTTTGTTGTGAAAGAGAGTAGGGGTATGTTTTATTTGTAGCTTACTGTGTCCAGTACAGTATTCTCTAACAAGTTATGGTCAGCTTCAACACTTGGCCAGGCATGGTGCCTCACACCTGTAATCCTAGCACTCTGGGAGGCTGAGATGGGTGAATTGCTTGAGCTCAGGAGTTCCAGACCAGTCTAAGCAATAGTGGGACTCCGCCTTTATTAAAAATAGAAACACTAAAAAAAAAAAAATAAAAATAGAAAACCAGTGGGAGGTATGGCAGGCAGCTATAGTCCCAGCTACTCAGGAAGCTGAGGCAAGAGGATCTTCTGAGTTCATGTTTGAGGTTAATGTGAGCTATGGCACCAGGGAACTGTACCCAGGGTAACAGAGTCAAACTCTTTCTCCAAAAATAAATAAATAAAGGCCCACTGCAACACTACTTGATGCTTGGTTTTATTCCCCCAGATATCTGTAAAATAATAATAATTGCTGTCTTCATGTCTGAGTGTTACGAGTTAAAAGCAGACAACTTCATCTTTTATATCTCTTTGTTTAACAGAAGCTCTGGCCATTGAGGGATGCTCTGCATTCTTCAGGCATATGTCCCTGAAATTTCTTGTACCTTTGCTTTGGTCATTCTCTCTTCTGTTCTGACTGCTTTTGTTTTTACTTTCCAGGTCCTAAATAGAAAGTTTTTAAAGTGCACTCAAAAGCTGCCACCTCTGTAAAACTTTCTCCCATCTTTCTCGTAGGGATAGAATGACTTTCTTCTTTTTGGCTCTTTCTGTGTGTTGTTTTTTAATGAAACATATTAAAATTTGGGGCATTTGCACAAGGGTCCACCCATACAAAAGAAAATATAGATTCTTACGTTGAACAAATAATTTGTGGTACTTCTACCATGTACTAGGCACCATGCTAGCTGGTCATACAGCACGTGGATGATTTACGTGTGGACTTTCTAAGGAGATAATCTCAAACATAATAAAGATGATTTAGTAAGTGCTGGAACAGAATTCTGTTGGAAGATTATAAGGACTGGGATTAGCTATACCTACAAGGTTTAGGGAGGCCTTCTCAATAGGCAGTATTTGAACTGAAACTTTGAAAAGTGATTAAGAATTTTCCACATAGGACCGGGCCATGCCTGTAATCCCAGCACTTGGGAGGCTGAGGCTAGTGAATTGCTTGAGCTCAGGTTTGAGACCAACCTTGAGCCAGAGTGAGAGCTTATTTCTAAAAATAGCCAGGTGTTGTGGCGGGCATCTGTAGTCCCAACTACTTGGGAGGCTGAGACAAGAGAATTGCTTTAGCTCAGGAGTTGGGGGTTGCTGTGAGCTGTAATGCCATGGCGCTCTACCCAGGGTGACAGCTTGAGACTCTGTCTCAAAAAAAAGAATTTTCCACATAGACAAGAGATGAGACCACGGAAGCTTGAAGGTAGCTGTGTTTTAAGGAAATAAGCATTTTTAAAAATCTAACTTTTAAAAATGGTTTCTTGGCTAGGCTAGATGGCTCATGCTTATAATCCTAGCACTCTGGGAGGCTTAGGCAGGCAGATTAAGCTCATGGGTTCCAGACTAGCCTGAGCAAGAGTGAGATCCCAGCTACTCAGGAGGCTGAGGCAAGAGAACTACCTGAGTCCAAGAGTTTGAGGCTGCTATGAGCTATGACACCATGGCACTCTACAAAGTGAGACTCTTGTCTTCCCTCTCAAAATAAATGGTTTCTTTTACTTTTTTAATCTTTTTTTTGCATTTTTAAAATTTCAGAATGTTAGAGAGTATACATGTTTTATTTACATATTTTGTTTCTGTATAGATTTAATGTAATGTATACACATAAGTGTGCCCTTCACCCAGACAGTGTGCACTGTATCCAAAAGGTGTGCATTTACCCATCCTCTTCTTACCCCCAGCTTGATTTTATTTGGATTTACTTCAGTATGTGCACTTAAGTGTTGATTGATTGGTTTCAATTTGGTATTGAGTTCATATATATGTTTGTTTCTCCATTCTTGTGATGTTTCTCTTAAGAAGAATCGTTTCAAATTTCTTCCAGGTTGTCCAAAAAGATACTAGGTTGTCATTTTTTAAATGGCATTTTTAAATACTCCATTTGCATTTTTAAATACACCATAGTATGCATATATCACATTATATCTTCACAGTCATAGCAATGTGCTTGACATACAGAAAGTTGTGTTGGTTTTTTTTTTTTTTGAGACAGAGTTTCACTTATTAAACCTCAATAGAGTGCTGTGGTGTCACAGCTCACAGCAACCTCCAAATCCTTGGGTTTATGTGATTCTCTTGCCTCAGCCTCCCAAGTAGCTGGGATTACAGGTGCCCGCTACAACACTCGGTTATTTTTTTGTTGCAGTTTGGCCGGGGCTGGGTTTGAACCCGCCACCCCTCTATATATGGGGTCAGCACCCTACCCACTGAGCCACAGGCACTGCCCATACAGAAAGTTTTTAATGTTTGAATAATAAATAAACACAAGCGATTGAAGTGTAGCACAAACCAGCATAAGCTCATCTTGGTATCTGCTTTCTTCTGAACAATGTTTATTCTCAGTTAATATGTTTCCAAGTGGTGATGTCCTGACTACTATATAAAGCTATGTGTTTATATTCTGCCAGTTTAGTAACTTATGTGAAGAAATTTGCCTTTCTCATAGTTACAGCAGAGCCAGTAGATCTCATGCACACCATATAGGAGGAAAACTTAATTTGTTCACATTAGAGGGAATGGAAATGGGGGGGGATAAGAGAGGGGACTTGGTATGTTCCCACTTAAAGGGCATAAGGTAAGGGTGTATGGCATACCTTTTAGGTTTGAAACACAGCTACAAGAGGGACTCTACCTAACAAATTGAAAAATGGAGACCTGATTGTTTATACCCTCACAATAACCTGAAACAAACAAAAAAATCTTGCTGCTGATTTAATCCTGCCTAAACTTGGGACACATATCTGTCTTTAAACAAATAACTGTGGTGAGTGAGAGGATAACAATGTTATTAATTTTGAGAGGTGGGAGCAGATCATTCTAAGTACAAATGAGATGCTTCTGGAGGTTTAAGTAGAGAAATTACACAGTCCTAGTGCATGTTCTTTTTAATATGTTTTTACTGCTGTGTGTTGAATGGATTGCAGAAGGCAAAAGTGAAAGCAGAGGAACCAGTGAGGTGATATTGTCATAGTCCCCCTGAGAGATGATGGTAGCCTTGTTTTGATTGTGGGATGAAAGAGGTGAATGGTGAGATTAAGGGGAAATGAAAAAGGATCCCTAGTTTTTTTACTTGGTAACTGAGTGAATGGTAGTGCCAGTTACTGGAATAGGGAGAACTAGGGATGAGAATCATTTAGTTTTTTTTTTTTTGAGACGGAGCCTCAAGCTATCCCCCTGGGTAGAGTGCCATGGCATCACAGCTCACAGCAACCTCCAACTCCTGGGCTCAAGCGAGTCTCCCGCCTCAGCCTCCCAAATAGCTGGGACCACAGGTACCC
>CAUYQV010114266.1:0-15504 GCA_963574575.1 Galagoides demidoff | reverse complement strand
ATGAATTTGGACAGAGACAAAAACATTTGCATCACAGCATTGACAGACTACTGTTGCCCTATTCTGTACTATGTTGATTCTTTTTTGAGACGGAACCTCAAGCTATCCCCCTGAGTAGAGTGCCATGGCATCACAGCTCATGGCAACCTCCAACTCCTGGGCTCAAGCGAGTCTCCTGCCTCCGCCTCCCAAGTAGCTGGGACCACAGGCGCCTGCCACAAGGCCTGGCTATTTTTTGGTTGCAGCTGTCATTGTTATTTGGCAGGCCCGGGCTGAATTCGAACGTGCCACCTTAGGTGTAAGTGGCTGGCGCCTTAGCCGATTGAGCCACAGGCGCCGCCATATAATTCTTAATGGTTAATATCCTATATAGAATAATATGATTTTAAGGATGTGATTTATTTTGCACTCTCTCTTTAATATCGTTATGGCCAGAGTTACTTTTTAGAATTTTGAAAGGAGTATGGTAAGTAGAGAAAAATCATAAGAGTTTTACTTTAAACACCAAAGGCTACTGTTGTTAACAAGTATGAGGGTTCAGCACTTGTGGTTCAAGTGGCTAAGGCGCCAGCCACATACAACTAAGGTTGTGGGTTCGAATCCAGACCGGGCCCACCAAACAACAATGACAGCTGCAACCAAAAAAATAGCTGTGCGTTCTGGCGGGTACCTATGGTCCCAGCTACTTGGGAGGTTGAGGCAGGAGACTTGCTTGAGCCCAGGAGTTGGAAGTTGTTGTGAGCTGTGAGCTGTGATGCCATGGCACTCTACCCAGGGGGACAGCTTGAGGCTCTGTCTCAAAAAAAAAAAATGTATGAGGTAACTGAGAAGAAAAAAGACTTTATACAAAATCATTTTGAGATAAAGACAGGAAAGTGACTTGAGCAAGGTCAACTGGGAAATCATTGGGAGTGGGGTAGTCCGAATGCTACGTATGGTTGTGAAACTCATCCTGAAATGAATAATTTGAACATGTTTAAGATAGCAATGATGTTTGACTCTTTCTGGAAGCTTTCGTCATTTTTGCACAGTACTGTTTTTGTTGGTTTGCAAAAGCATATTCAGGTGGATATCTTAAAATATCTTTGCTGGTTTTGACAGTTGATAATGAACAATATGCTTTCATAAAATGTTCTGTTCAAAAAATGCCTATGTAATAGTTGAACAGCTAAATAAAAAGTAAAAGCCATGAGATTGGAACTGCACATATCCCCCTATTTGGATATACCTCTCAAGTTAGTTAACTTTATAAGCCTTAAAAAAAGAGAAAGATTTTCACTTTTTCATTTTTGCAGTGAACTAGTAGTCATGAGAATTTTATAACTGAGAAAAAAGTTTTGAAACCTGAGTTTTGTATATCACACACATGAACTAAGGATATTTTACATTATTTTTATCATTTAAAACCTTTTTTAAGTGTGTTCATTATAAAAAATGAATAAAACAGAAAATAATCACTTATCAGGCTATATCACCTGTGATTAAACTCTCAGTGTTTTGGTACATGTTGATGTAGTCTCCTTCTTGACACAAATACCTTGTGATGGGGTGGCGCCTGTGGCTCAGAGGGTAGGGTGCTGGCCCCATATACTGAGGGTGGTGGGTTTAAACCTGGCCCTGGCCAAACTGCAACAAAAAATAGCCAGGCATTGTGGCAGGAGCCTGTAGTCCCAGCTACTCGGGAGGCTGAGGCAAGTGAATTGCCTAAGCCCAGGAGTTGGAGGTTGTTGTGAGCTGCAACGCTACCCTACCCGGCACTCTACCAAGGGTGATAAAGTGAGACTTTGTCTCTAAAAAAGCAAACACCCCCTCCCCCCCACAAATACCTTATGATCTCTGTTCTCAAGAAGTAGTACAGATTGTTATGTAAATACTACTTAAAGTAGAAATGAAAGACATTTCCATTAATTAACACACCTCTGGCTGGATAGGGTGGCTCAGGTTTGTAATCCCAGCACTCTGAGAGGCTGAGACTCATGGATTGCCTGAGCTCAGGAGTTTCAGACCAGCCTGAGCAAGAGTGAGACCCTGTCTCTAAAAAAGAGCCAGGTGTTGTGGCAGGTACCTGTAGTTCCAGCTACTTGGGAGGCTGAGGCAGAAGGATCGCTTGAACCCAAGAGTTTGAAGTTGCTGAAAGCTATGATACCACTGCGCTCTACTGAGGGTGACAAAGTGAGACGGAAAAAAAGAAAAAGAAAAAGGTACCTTGGTAGGTGGATTATATCATTCATAGAAGATAAGCCATATTCCCATACTGGGCTGGCAAATTCTTTTTTTTTTTTTTTCCTGGCATAAAGGCAAAAGTGCCCCTCCCCCCTTTTTATTGTTGGGGATTCATTGAGGGCACAAGAAACCAGGTTACACTGATTGCATTTGTTAGGTAAAGTCCTGCTTACAATTGTGTCTGCCCCCAAAAAGTGTGGCACACACCAAGACCCTGGGAGATTCTTTTTATCTGGATCATAAAGATAAAAAGATTCGGGTCAAGGAGCAGGTTTAAAACATTCTTAGTACTATTTTAGGGAAGAAGATATAACTTTGCTCTATTTATTGGAGCTTATACAAACTATAGAGTTGTCTCTTTAGCTGAATTTCCCATTATCTGGGACTCTGCCATTCTGCTAGTATAGCATAGGCTTTTTGAGATGTAAATCTGTGAATGGGAAAGGTGAGGAAGATGACTGGTTCCTGAAAACTGGAAGACTCTAAGCTTGGCTTGAAGAGTCCTTTTTAAAAAAAATCAGAAAATTAAGGCCTAGCATAATTAAATTACTTGAGCTTTCTGTGTTGCTGTTAGTACAAAAGACCCTTTTTTGTTTGTTTGTTTTGAGACAGTTTCACTATGTCACCTTGATAGAGTACTGTGCCATCACAGCTCACAGCAACCTCAAACTCTTGGGCTCAAGTGATTCTCTTGCGTTAGCCTCTCAAGTAACTGGGACTACAGGTATCTGCCACAACGGACAACCTGGCTATTTTTAGAGATCGGATCTCCAGTCTGGCCCAGGCTGGTCTTAAACTTGTGAGCTTAGGCATTCCACCCTCTTCAGCCTCCTAGAGTGCTAGGATTATAGGTATGAGCCACCGCACACGGCCAAGGCCCCGTTTTTACTGCTTTTTACACTATAGAATATGAAGTAAAGGAGTTCTCCCTTACTGTTACTGCTTCAGTATTTAAAATTGAAAACCAACAGTTGCTCTGTTCTTTAGGAAAACTTGCTAGCATGTCTTTATTTCTAGAAATACAAGAAACAGTTGGTGTGAGGCTAATGACCATGTTCTTTCTAAATTGGCTTAAGGGTTGGAAAATGAAGATGGGAAAGTGGCAGGGGGGAGGGTCATGGAAGTACATGTATTTATTTGTTGAGCTTTGTGTATATTTTCTCATCTAATTTTCTTTTTTTTTTTTTTTTTTGAGACAGCGTCTCAGTATGTTGCCCTCAGTAGAGTGCTGTGTTGTCACAGCTCACAGCAACCTCAGACTCTTGGGCTTAAGCAATTCTTTTGCCTCAGCCTCCCAAGTAGCTGGGAATACAGATCTGCCACAACACCTGGCTATTTTTTTTTTGTTGTTGTTGTTGTTGTAGCTGTCATTGTTGTTTAGCAGGCCCATCCAGGTTCAAACCCACGAGCCTTGGTGTGGTATATGTGGCTGGTGCTCTAACCACTGAGCATAGGCACAGAGCCTCATCTAATTTTCAAAACAACCCAATGAGGTAGAAGATGGTGTCCTCATTTTATAGAAAACAGAGGCACAGATAAAGTAACGCCAAGTAGCAAAGCTGGCCAATACCTTGTTTTATTGACCAAGTAGTATTCTGAGAGAAAGGTAGTATATGTTCACTAATATTACTCAGTAGCATTCTTTATTTTAAAGGAGCAACATAACAGAATGTATCATATCTGTTAGGCTCAAGTTAAAAAAGAAAAATCAAATTTCTTTTTCACTCCATCCGCTCATATTTTTTCAAGCCCGTCCTTTCCCTGTAACTTAAGTATGATTGCTTTGAGGAAGATTTACCCAAGATATTTGATACTTCAGAAAGGCCTTCATCTTATCTTATTCTAATAAAGAACTGTCTTTTTTTGGTTTATTTCCTTTACAGTTGCTTTATGTCTTTGTTTTGAACTCTAGAGGAGCTTAAATTTTATCCCCATCTTAGTTAAGAGGGAAAACCAGGGGA
Organism: Galagoides demidoff; assembly: GCA_963574575.1. Classification (NCBI taxonomy): domain Eukaryota; kingdom Metazoa; phylum Chordata; class Mammalia; order Primates; family Galagidae; genus Galagoides; species Galagoides demidoff. Next base: position 11,320 of record CAUYQV010114266.1, on the reverse strand, counting down.
TAACAGACCTGATTTCATAGCAGATGGTACAGTAGTAGCGAGTTCTCTTAAGTTTCATCCCCTTTATATATTAGTTAATCCTAATGTAGTTGACTAGACAATAGCTGGAACACCCAGTTATGTTCTAAAGCTATGTTCTAAAGTTATTTTCTAAGCTTTTACAGTTTTCCCCTAGTTTGCCCTTCTGTGTGTGTAGAAAGAGTGGTTTTTTTTTTTTTTTGAAAGAGTGCTTTTGATGTCTTAGAAATTGGCTCTGTAAACTAATTGAGTTATCTTTTTTATTTTTTAAGGATTCTTTATTCTTTTTTGCATTTAACTTTAAAAGAAAAATTCCTAAACATTTTGAATCAATCTTAGTATTGTGTTTCTTTTACAGGGATGACCACTCAGCAGAAGTTTGAGGACCTTATTTTTAGCTAGGGGCTTATTTACATTTTTACTAATACTTGTAGTTTTGTGAGTAGAGAAAATTTGAATGTTTTAATCTATCATACCGTGTGGTTTGTTGTAGTTTTTTTCTTTACTAATACCATACCATGGTATGAAATTAAAATTAAACCATGAAATTGAAGATTTTCATTATGGCTAAAACTGATTAGGGTAGATGTAAATATATTTAATTTATTTTGTTTCTTTCTTCCAGTTCCACTTGTTTGCTGTCATTGGGTCTGATACTGTTTTGGAATGATGCTACACTAGCTGTTGGAGGCATGAAGACTATTAAGAGGAACCTGGGTGGGAGTGAGGATTTAGAGGGAAGAAGAGGTTATGATTTAAAGAGTGATTGTTGGCTGGGTGCAGTGGTTCATGCCTATAATCTAGCACTCTAGGAGGCTGAGCTGGGTGGATAGCTTGAGCTCAGGAGTTCAAGACCACCCTCAGCATGACTAAGACCCTGTCTCTATTAAAAAATAAATAGAAAAACTAGCCAGGCATTGTGGTGGGCACCTGTAGTGCCAGCTACTTTGGAGGATTGCTTGAATTCAGGAGTTTGAAGTTGCTGTGAGCTATGACGCCATGGCACTCTACCCAGGTGACAGAGTGAGACTCTGCCTCAAAAAAAGAAAAAAAATAGTGATGTTTAAGATTGTCTGCAAGGCCTTATGCTTGTTTATTTGAATGTAAGATAATCTTGCAAGAATTTTGATTCCTTTAGCTGGGCTGTAGGTGTAAGTGTCTACTTTAAGTTCATCCTGTTTGGCCTAATCTGGCCCTTCTGTTCTATAATTTTTTCATACACCTGAAGTTTTAACACTCTTTTCATTTTTTCTAACAGCTGCTTTAGAGTTTCTTCTAGTCTACTTGTTCCTTTTTTTCCATCTCCATCCTGCTCAGTTTTTTGGAAAGAACCTCACTTCTTGGCTTCTAGAAAAGCAGGATTTTCAGAGTCACTAAACTTCATACTGCCTGGAGATCTCTGCTTCTTTTCCTTTAATTTCTCATCTGAGGGTACATGAAACACCTTGTATCTACTCTTTTATAGCTCTTCCTTTTGTGGTCCTGATTGTGTACACTTCTGTCTGTGATCTAGAATCTTCATTTTTCAATTATGTTTGATGTCCTTTTACCTTCCACTTATCCCCTTCTATCTGTAATTAATTCTAACAGTGATAACAGAAAATCTGAATAGAACAACACTGTTCTAAGCACTCTGCTGAATATATGTGTAGAGCGTTTGTTTTGATCTCTACAGCAACCCTAGGTGGTGGGTACAAGCAGTCCTCACTTTGTATACTCTGTTACGCACATATTTCATTTATCACAGTTTTGTTAAATAATGCTGGTTCCCTAACAATATTGTTTGAATTACAGTTATCATGGTATATTAATTAACTGTGAGTAATTGCTTTAAGAAGGTAAAGTTGACCCATGAACAGTTTGGGGATGAGGTGCTGACCCTCTGTATAGTCGAAAGTCCATGCATAACTTTTAATTCCCCCCAAACTTAACTACTAATAGTCTCCTATTGACTGGAAGCCTTACTGATCACTAAATAGTCGGTTAATTATTTTGTGTATTATATATAGTATATACTGTATTCTTATGATAGAGTAAGCCAGAGGAAAGAAAATAATTATTGAGAAAGTTTTAAGGAAGATAAAATATATTTGCTATTCATTAAGTGAAAGTGGATCATCATAAAAATCTTCATCTTTGTTTTCACATTGAGTAGACTAAGAAGAGGAGGGGTTGGTCTTGCTGTCTCAGGTGGTAGTGGTAAAAGAGGCAGGAGAGGCAGGCATACTTGGTATAACTTTATAGAAATACATTGTTAATTTGGTCTGAATTCTTGCTTTTTCATTTTTCTAAAACTGTTTACATATGGTACCAGTCCTTCCACTGCCTGTTTTTAGTTCTTATAGCATATAAGGGTCTATGTCAGGGGTCCTCAAACTTTTTAAACATGGGACCAGTTCACTGTCCCTCAGACCATTGGAGGGCCAGACCATGGGCCCCTGACTGCTAAGCAGGACAGGCAGCGGCGGCAAAAACACCCAGTGGACTGTATAAATGTCCTAGGCGGGCTGCATGTGGCCTGCAGGCCATAGTTTGAGGATGCCTGGTCTACGTCATAAAAGAAGTCAAAAGCAGTGTTGAATAATTGAACCCTTCTTCCAGATTGTCTAAAGTTAATTTGTTTTCTGGCACTGCTTGCTTCTGTAGTCGTCTAGCACTGGTTCAGAGCACTTGTCACCATTAAATCATCTTTTGTTAATTCCTTTGTTGTGCTATCTGTAAACTCTTGAATTTCTCCAAGTTCCCGATCTTTTTTTTTTTTTTTGACAGAGTCTCACTTTGTTGCCCTTGGTAGAGTGCAGTAGCATCATAGTTCAGAGCAACCTCAAACTCTTGGACTCAAGTGATTCTCTTGCCTTAGCCTCCCAAGTATCTGGGACTGCAGGCACCCACCACAATGCCCAGCTATTTTTGTAGAGACAAGGTCTTGTTTTGTCTCAGGCTGATCTCGAACCTGTGAGCTCAGGCAGTCTACCTGCCTCAGCCTCCCAGAGTGCTAGGATTGGCATGAGCCAGTACACCTGGCCAATTCCTCATATTTTTTGCCATACCCACTATCTCTGTGATCATTTTCTTTTTTTGTCTTTTTTTTTGAGGCAGAGTTTCACTGTGTCACCATCAGTAGAGTGCTGTGTCATCACAGCTCACAGCTACCTCAAACTCTTGGGCTTAAGCAGTTCTCTTCCCTCAGCCTCCCAAGTAGCTGGGCCTACAGGGACTTGCCCAACACCTGACTTTTTTTGTTGTTGTTGTTACAGTTGTCATTGCTGTTTAGTTGACCTGGGCTAGGTTTGAACCCACCAGCCTTGGTGTATGTGGCCAGTACCCTACCCACTGAGCTACTGGCACCACCCTGTCATGATTTTCTTGATTGGCTCTGTTATAAATCCTGTGAGGTCATGTTAGTCTGTACACAGTTTTATCTAGCAGGAATTTATCATGTTGGGCCGTACGACTTTCACAGTTTTTCTCTAATGATGATGGTATCTTCAGTGGTGTAATCCTTCTGGACTTTCATGATGTTCTCTCTTTTGGAGTTCTCTTCTATAGTGTTGATGGTCCTTAGGATCTACAACAATGTTTTCCAACCTTATTTGTCTCACGCACACTTGAACTTACAGTTAAACTTCTGCAGCACACTTAAATTATGTTGATCAAAAAAAAAAGAGTAAAAAACAAAAGAATATACTTACTGTGCATTGAATGTCTTTCATAAGTAATTATTAAATAAACTAATCTCTAATTTTTTTTTTTTTTTTAAGAGACAGAGTCTTGGCTCAGCACCTGTGGCTCAAGTGGCTAAGGCACCAGCCACATACACCTAAGGTGGTGGCAGGTTCGAATCCAGCCTGGGCCTGCCAAAAAGTAAAACAATGATGGCTGCAACCAAAAAAAAAATAGCCAGGTGTTATGGCAGGCGCCATGGTCCCAGCTACTTGGGAGGCTGAGGCAGGAGACTTGCTTGAGCCCAGGAGCTGGAGGTTGCTGTGAACTGTGATGCCACGGCACTCTATCCAGGGGGATAGCTTTGAGGCTCTGTCTCAAGAAAAAAAAAAAAAGAGAGTCTTACTTTGTCGCCCTTGGTCAAGTGCCATGGCATCACAGTTAACAGCAATCTCCAACTCTTGGGCTTAAGCAATCCTCTTGCCTGATGCTCCTCAATAGCTGGGACTACAGGTGCCTGCCACATTGCCTGGCTATTTTTAATTATTTTCTTAAGGGTGTTTGGGAACTTGTTGGCTGCCTCTTGGTGGGAGAAGCGGCTTCTGTTATCTTGACAATTTAAAAACCACATCTCTTTCTAAAATTATCAAGCTATCCTTTGCTGGCATAAAATTATCTAGCTTTAGATTCTTTACTTTTCCTGTGCTTTAAGTTGTCTTATGATGACTTCACTTTTTCTTGATCATATTAGAGTTTATAGGTGTGCCTTTCTTATAAAAATCCTACTTTCACATAAAGGCTGCATCTTCAGTATGAGGTAAAAATATATTTTGCCATTAGTGCAAGGTTTTTGTGAGTGCTGCTGGCATAGCAACTATAGCTTCATAAATTTCTTTTCTTTCTTTCTTTTTTTTTTTTTTTTTTGTCTTTTCAAGAATCTTTACACAGGATTTATTTATTTATTTGGACAGAGTCCTCACTTTGTTGCCGAGGCTAGAGTGCCATGGAGTCAGCCTACCTCACAATTACCTCAGTCTCCTGGGTTCAAGTGATCCTCCTGCCTCAGCCTTCTGAGGCCTTGTCCATGAGGCCATTACCATTTTGACTGCGTTGTAATACATTGTAATGATTTGTGAGCCCTTTGAGTACAGGTGTCTTTTTTTTTTTTTTGAGACAGAGTCTCACTATGTCGCACTGCCTAGAGTGCAGTGGCGTCACGGATCACAGCAACCTCAAACTCTATGGGCTTAAGTGATTCTTCTGCTTCAGCTTCCCAAGTAGCTGGGACTATAGGTGCCTGCCACAACACCTGGCTATTTTTTGGCTATAGTTGTCATTGCTGTTTGGCAGGCCTGGGGTGGGCTTGAACCTGTCACTTCTGGTGTATGTGGCTGACACCCTAGCCACTGGAGTACAGGCCCTGAGCTAGAGTGCAGGTGTCTTATCTTAATCAGCTCCTGTTTGCTTGTCTTCCTCCCTCCATACAGCTTCATGATGGCATGGGCTGTTTCTTATGTACTATATCATAGGCACCTGATATAATCTTTGATATATGGTGGGTTCTCAAATACTTGTTGAATAATTAAATAGAAGAATGAGTTTCATCTTTTAAAAATACTATAAGTGGCCAGGCGTGGTGGCTCACGCCCATAATTCTAGCATTCTGGGAGGCCAAGGTGGGTGGATTGTTAGAGCTCAGGAGTTTGAGACCAGCTTGAGCTGGATGGAGACAATGTTTCTACTGAAAATAGGAAAAGTAAATGAGCTTCCTGGTGGGCGTCTATAGTCTCAGCTACTTGGGAGTCTGAGGCAGGAGGATTGCTTGAGCCCAAGAGTTTGAGGTGGCTGTAAGCTATGATGATGCCACAGCACTCTACCAAGGCAACAGACTGAGTCTTTGTCTCAGAAAAAAAACAAAGTACTGTAAGATATCAGTGTTAATGTTATGAATCCACATGACAATTGGCCATATATTTGTATCTTCCTAAAGATATGAAGAAAGTCTATATTATATATTACTGTAAAATTCTTCATTGCATGTTATTTCTGACCTGATGAATATGCAGAGCTTATCTTACTCCTGGTATTAATACTATTTAGTGGGTCTAAACCTAATTAATACATCTGATAGGAGGTTAAGTGTTTTCCCCTCTAAGCCTGTATTGTGCAAAGATGGTAGCTAGGGGAAATTTGAGAGGTCTGTTCAGAAATTGGTAGGTTTCTTGAGAGGGCCCTTGATGATTTTTGGTTTTGTTTTTTGTTTTTAATGAATTAGTGGTACAGATGAGAGAGCGAATGGCCTTAAATCTGAAGTGGACACGTTTAGCTAAGAAAGAAATTGTTTTCCAGTGAATCCAAAGATGACTATATAGGCCCTATCAGTGGACAAGATAGAGTTCTGGCCCGATAGTTGCTTCCAGCTGTGAGAAAGGAGTGACAGTAGATGGTCTACATGATTATGATTATTATTATTATTTTTTGAGACAGACTCTCACTATGTCGCCCTGGATAGAGTGCTGTGATGTCATAGCTCACAGCAACCTCAAATTGTTGGGCTTAAGTGATTCTCTTGCCTCAGCCTCCCAAGTAGCTGGGACTACAGGTGCCCGCCACAAGGCCAAGCTGTTTTTGTTGTTATTGTAGTTGTCGTTGTTTGGCAGGCCCCGGGCTGGATTTGAACCCACCAGCTCCAGTGTATGTGGCTGGTGCCCTAGCTGCTGAGCCACAGGCACCAAGCCACCCTACGTGATTATTAAGAGGAATGAATGACAAAGTATTACTTGCTCAAGTTACCAGGTTAAATAAGTTTTTCAACTCTGGATTGTATGAAGTGGATATTCCTAGTAACTATAGTAAAATCTATTATACATGTGTTTATCTTGCCCTTTTTTTTTGGCTAGGGCTGGGTTTGAAACCACCATCTCTGGTATGTGGGGCCGGCGCCCTACTCCTTTGAGCCACAGGTGCCACCCATATCTTGCTTTTTTGATTGTGGATATAATGCCTGTTTATTATAGAAACTGCTTTTATAAGCACAGAATAATCTAAAGAAGCAGTTTGTAACCTGGTGGTAACTATTGTTTTACCTTTGGATTCCAGTTTTTTCTTCATTTTTTTCTAAAAAAGAATCATACATTTATAATTTCATCTTTTTTCTGTATAAGAGTTCATCATAATCCTTAACATTTTTCCATATATATGTTAATAGTTGCATAATAATCAGTTGTAAGTAAGTAAATCATGATTTACTTGATGCTTATTGTTGAATGTTTAAACTTTTGGTAGTGTTTTACTGTGAGGGAAATGAATGAGTCAGTGACTGAACTCTATCTTTTCACATACTGTTGGTTCTTTGTTAGAGTTGTATACATGGATGGTTAATGAAGTAGGTACTCTATTTCTGTATTATTCTTCAGCTGTGAGTTAGAGTAGATTCATTTCTTTTCCATTCAAATCTTGAATTTTTTTTTTTTTTTTTTTTGTCTGAGACAGAGTCTCAAGCTATCACCCTGGGTAGAGTTCCATGGCGTCATAGCTTACAGCAACCTCCAACTCTTGGACTCAAGCGATCCTCTTGCCTCAGTTTTTCTAGTTTTAGTAGAGACGGGTCTAGAACCCGTGAGTTCAAGCTATCCACCCACCTTGGCCTCCCAGAGTGCTAGTGTTACAGGCATGAGCCACCACGCCTGGCCCAAATCTTGAATTTTTTTTAAGGATACAGATAATAATTCCTTTTTGGAAAGAAGTATTATCAGATCAAAGGAAAGTAATTTTAAGCCTCTTGATATATAGAGCCTAGTCATTTTCCAGATATCTTGCTTTCACCAGCAGTATATGAGAATTTTTTTTTAGTGACAGCTATAAAACAAAAGAAAAGCAAACAGCAATAAAAATAAAAACCTTTAAACCAAATCTGTGTATGAAAGATTTTTGAACTATTTTTATTTCTTTAAGTGTAGCTCAATTATTTGGCATCATTTCTGCTGAGCTGGTTTTTCATTCTGTAAAACAGGTGATTTGATGAAGACTGCTGCCGGAGAATTTGCGGATGATCCCTGCTCTTCTGTGAAGCGAGGCAACATGGTTCGGGCAGCTCGAGCTTTGCTCTCTGCCGTTACTCGACTGCTGATTTTGGCTGACATGGCAGATGTCTACAAATTACTTGTTCAGCTGAAAGTTGTAAGTACAAGCCTATCTCTATAATTTTGTCTATCACAGTAAGGCTGCTACTGACCTTGCTTAGTTCCACATTCCTTAAGATTTCGATTGGTTTTGAACATGGTTTATCTCAGTGGACTGGGGATGATTTTAATTTCCACTTATTCTTCTCCTTTTAGTTTAGTTCATACTGGCTCTGTTGTGAACCAGTGTTGCCCTGATTCTAATGAAGAACTTGTAGCAAAGATGATGTTTTGAAAGTCTTACCCCCTTTTCAGTAGTGATTAAAAATTTCCTTGTATTAGTAGAGTATTAGAGTTCCAGAGTTGAGAAACCAAGATATGTGAAGCTGTGTACTTTCAGATAGAGGCCAATATAATATTATCTTTCTCATCTCCTGTAAAGCTCCCATGTAATAGCTGCTGCAATGTTTGGGGGCCATACATAATCGAGAGATTTAGGTTTGGATTTTAGGGTAGGTACCTGTGGCTCCATGGGTATGGCGCCGGCCCCATATATCAAGGGTGGCAGGATCGAACCCAGCCCTGGCCACACTGCAACAAAAAAAATAGCCGGGTGTTGTGGCAGGTGCCTGTAGTCCCAGCTACTCAGGAGGCTGAGGCAAGAGATTCACCTAAGCCCAGGAGGTGGAGGTTGCTATGAGCTGTGCTAGCACAGCACTCTACTGAGGGTGATAAAGTGAGAATCTGTCTCTAAAAAAAAAGTTTGGATTATAGATGGCTATTGGAGTAACTGTTAAAAGGAATAAAAAATTCTAGGATACTGTCTTCTTCATATGGAGACTTAGACTGTTTAGGATTTTTATTTTTGGTGGGGTTGTGTTTTATAGGTGGAAGATGGTATCTTGAAATTGAGGAATGCTGGCAATGAACAAGACTTGGGAATACAGTATAAAGCCCTGAAACCTGAAGTGGATAAACTGAACATTATGGCAGCCAAAAGACAACAGGTACCATTATGATTTGGGGATGTATTGAAGTTGTTTAGTTTGTTATCCAGCCTGTTTTCTGAAGAGACCAGTCAGTACCTTCCTCTGCCAATATAATTCCATTGAAGCATTTAAACTAAGAGGTTTCTTTTCAGTATGGTGGTATTAATAAAACTGTAACTAAGTTGCATTCATGTGACACTCCTATTGTAATTCTTTTTTTTTTGAGACAGAGTCTCATTCTGTCCTCCTCCGTAGAGTGCCATGGTATCATCATAGCTCACAGCAGCTTTGTCTCCTGGGCTCAGTCTCTTGCCTCAGCTTCCTGACTAGCTGAGACTACAGGTACCCACCACAATACCAGGCTATTTTTAGAGATGGGGCTCTTGCTCAGACTGGTCTTGAACTACTGAGCTCAAGTAATCCACCTGCCTCAGAGTACTAGGATTACAGTTGTGAGCCACCGCACCTGGCTTCTATTGTAATTCTGATAAACATTTTATCTTAAGTGGCTTTGCAATTTCTGGTGAAGGTAGTATCTGGAGAGGTGGGTCTTTGTTATGTGTGTTCAAGGATTAACTTGAGTTAGTGGTAGAGTTTAATTATCGATTTTAAAAAACTTAAATCAGTTAAAACACTGGAATTATCTTCATATCAGAAATTATCTCCATCCCCTCATCTCCGGCACATGTTTTATCACTTTTTAACTGTTTGTTGTTATTATTATTAGTAGTAGTTTCCATTGTTTGACTTGTAGATGAGTGTTCTTATTTTTCTGAGCATCAGTCACGTTTTGGTGTTTGCACTGTTGATGTGCTTTGAAAGCCTTCCTATGCACTTCCTGCTGGACTCTGTGTGTTTCTGGGGTATATGCTACAGGGAGGACACACATATTATCATCCAGCTTCTTAAAACCTTCATAGTCTTGATCAAGTTTATGCTTTTAATTCATATTTTAAAAATGTGCCCTGAAAAGTTGAATTGTTACTATTGCTAGTACCTATCTCAGGATATTTTGTGCTGTAGCTTGTAAAAAAAAAAAACTAGCTCCTGGCTCAGCGCCTGTGGCTCAAGTGGCTAAGGCGCCAGCCACATACACCTAAGGGGTGGGTTCGAATCCAGCCCAGGCCCACCAAATGACAATGACGGCTGCAAACAAAAAATAGCCGGGTGTTGTGGCAGGTGCCTGTGGTCCTAGCTACTTGGGAGGCTAGGGCAGGAGACTCGCTTGAGCCCAGGAGTTGGAGGTTGCTATGAGCTGTGATGCCATGGCACTCTATACCCAGGGGGACAGCTTGAGGCTCTGTCTCAAAAAACAACAACAACAAAAAACTAGCTCCCAAACTGCTTACACTGCAGAGGATTTATTTTCTAACTAGAAGCTCTGAGGTGGGTTAAGTGAATTCTTCAGAGTTGTTAATTCAAGGAAGGGCTTTGCATTATCATTAAGGATCCAGGTTTTTGTATTTTCAGCATTGCTGTCTTCAGTGTGCCTGGCACTGGATGGCTACAGAAGTTCTAGGGATGACATTTGCACACATCAATATGTCCAGTGAGAAAAAAAGGACAGTTTCCCTATATGACTCTCTTTATAAACAAACAATCTAGAAGCCCCTAGGTCAGTGGTTCTCAACCTTCCTAATGCCCCTTAATGCTGCGACCCTCCTAATGACCTTCCTCATGTTGTGGTGATCCCCAACCATAAAATTATTTTTGTTACTACTTTATAACTGTAATTTTGCTACTATTACAAATTGTAATGTAAATATCTGATATGCAGGATGTATTTTTATTGTTACAAAGGGGTTGCTACCCACAGGTTGAGAACTGTTGCCCTAGGTAAATGGGCAACATGCTTACCATTGGCAAGAGGAAAGGAGTTACCATGCCTGACTCATTAATAAAGATCCACTTTCTGCTCTGCAATAGAGATAGCTTTCCTGAGGACAGGAACATTCAACAAAAACTCTTACCAGCAGGAGGAAGTTGAGTCATGGGTGACAATGGGGAATGGATTTCGGTAGGCAAACCACTGTAATTTATTTTTTATTTTTTATTTTTTTAGAGACAAGAGTCTCACTTATCACCCTTGGTAGAGTGCCGTGGCATCACAGCTCACAGCAACCTCCAGCTCTTGGGCTTAGCGATTCTCTTGCCTCAGCCTCCCGAGTAGCTGGGACTATAGGCACTCACCACAATACCCGGATTTTTTTTTTGTTGCAGTTTGGCTGGGGCTGGGTTTGAACCCGCCACCCTTGGTATATGAGGCCTGCGCCCTACTCACTGAGCCACAGGTACTGCCCCCACTGTGATTTTTAGTAGATAGCTTTTATTAAGGGAATATGGTTATCAGTACTGTAAGTGACACCTCAGCTCTGGTTATATTTTCTTTTTTTTTTTTTTTTTTTTTTGAGACGGAGCCTCAAACTATCCCCCTGGGTAGAGTGCCATGGCATCACAGCTCATAGCAACCTCCAACTCCTGGGCTCAAGCGAGTCTCCTGCCTCTGCCTCCCAAGTAGCTGGGACCACA
>CAUYQV010114264.1:0-16582 GCA_963574575.1 Galagoides demidoff | reverse complement strand
CCTGGGTAGAGTGCCATGGCATCACAGCTCATAGCAACCTCCAACTCCTGGGCTCAAGCGAGTCTCCTGCCTCTGCCTTCCAAGTAGCTGGGACCACAGGCACCCGCCACAACGTCTGGCCATTTTTTAGTTGCAGCCATCATTGTTGTTTGGCGGGCCCGGACTGGGGATTCAAACCTGCCACCTTAGGTGTATGTGGCTGGCGCCTTTATGTTTTTCAAACTTGTCATAAGTAAAAAATGTAACAGAATGTAGACCCATGCAGATGTTGTTCCTAGAAAATAACGGACCTTTTTGTTTTATCACAGAGGAGCGAGAACAATTGGTGGTTTATAGGATGGAAAAAGATGAATGTCCAATAATGCAACTCTTTCACTTTATAGATGATGAAAAATGCCTTGCCCAGGGTCATCCACACCAGAAAGTGACTGATCTTCTGACTTTCAAGACATCTCTCTACCCCCCCAGCCATGGCAGAACTATATGGCTCCTCTCTCCTCCCCTCCCCTCCCCTCCCCTCCCCTCCCCTCTCCTCCCCTCTCCTCCCCTCTCCTCCCTTCCCCTCCCTCCCTTCCCCTCCCTCCCTTCCCCTCTCCTCCCTCCCCTCCCCTCCCTCCCCTCTCCTCCCTTCCCCTCCCCTCCCTTCCCCTCCCCTTCCCTCCCCTTCCCGTCTGAAGCAGAGCATTACCCTGCTGCCCAGGTTACAGTGCTGTGGCATCAGCCTAGCTCACAGTAACAAACTCCTGGGTTCAAGCGATCCTCCTGCCTCAGCCTCTTAAGTAGCTTGGACTACAGGTGCCTACCAGGACACCTGGCTAGATTTTTCTAATTTTTTAGTAGAGACCAGGTCTCACTTTTGCTCAGTCTGGTCTCTATCTCCTGAGCTGAGTGATCTCCTGCCTCAGTCTCCTAAGTGCTAGGATTGTAGGTGTGAGCTACCCCGCCTGGCCACTGACTTTCTTGATAGTGTCCTTTCATTTTTCAGATTAATATAAGAGTACACACATCATTAGGTTACATCCTTTGTGTTTGTTGAGTAAAGTCCAAGTTGCAGCTGAGCTTTTCACCCATATGCAGATGTGCCAGGCTCCCCGACATCCTACTGATAGCTGAGTGCTTACCACAATTCCCCCTCCCCTTTTTGAATTTAAATGTGTTTCTCTCTCATATGAGCAAGTAGTTGTTCATCTAGTTTCATATTAATATTGAGTACACTGGATACTTGCTTTTCCATTGCTGTGATACTTTTCTTAGGAAGATATTCCCTAAATCCTTCCAGGTAGATACAAAGGACGTGGCCTCCCTCTTTCTTTGTGTCTGAACAGTATCCATGGTATACACAGGCCACAGTTCAGTCCTCCACTCATGGGTTGGTGGGCAGCTGGGTTGACAGTGTCATTTGAAGCCTGAAAATCTTACCCTGTGAAATGAAGTACAGTGTATCTTCATCACTATGCTTTCCAAATTATATTTAAGTCACCATTGCTCATGGAGGTTTACTACATTTTTTCCTAAGGATTTTAGAGTTTCAGACCTTATATTTAAATCTTTGATTGGTCTGTAGTAAAATTTGTATGCAGTGTGAGGCAGGGTTCCGGCTTCATTCTTTTCATACGGACATTAGGTTATCTCAGAGCCTTTTGTTGAAAAGAATATTGTTTTCCCATTTAATTGTCTTAGCATCCTTGTTAGAATAAACTAACCATAACATTTTTTTCTTTTTTTTGAGATGGAGTTTCACTCTGTTGCCCTTGGTAGAGTGCTGTGCCATCACAGCTCATAGCAACCTCAAACTCTTGGGCTTAAGGGATTCTCTTGCCTCAGGCTTCCGAGTAGCTGGGACTACAGGTGCCCACCACAGGCCTGGCTATTTTTTGGTTGTAGTTGTCATTGTTGCTTAGCAGACCCGGGTTGGATTCAAACCTGCCAGCTCTGGTGTGTGTGGCTGGCGCCCTAGCTGCTGAGCTACAGGCGTCGAGCAGACCATAAATATTAACAATGTATTTCTAGAGTCCCAATTCAATTCTACTGACCTATATATTTATTCTTATGCTAGAATCTCACTGAATTGATTACTGTGGCTGTGTGCTAACTTTGGAAATTGACAAGTGTGAGTCCAATTTTGTTCTTCTTTTCAAAAATGCTTTGACTACTCTGGGTCTTTTGTATTTTCACATGTATTTCACATGAATTCATTTATTTTTCAGACAGAGTCTCATCTGTCACCCTGGGTAGAGTATCATGGTGTCATCATAATTCATAGAAACGTCAAACTCTTGGACTCGAGCAATCCTCTTGCGTCAGCTACAGGCAGGCACCACTATGCTCAGCTAACTTTCCTTCCACATGGATTTTAGGATCAACATGTTGATTTCTGCAAAAAGGTACCTGGGATTTTGGGAGGGACTGTGGTAATTCTGTTGACCAATTTAGGGAGTGTTGCCATCTTAATGGTATTAAATCTTCCAATCCATGAACACAGGCTGCCTGTGCTTTATTTAGGTATATACGGAGCTTGTGCACAGCCCTATTTGTGTCCTAGATTTCTAGGGCCTTTTCAAGGCCCCCCAAATATAAGGTGACCAGATTTTAACATTGGTAAAGCAGGACACTCTTGACGGGGTGGGGGTTCTTAATTAAAATTTGGTCTATGTGGAGCCACAAAAATGTTCATAGAACACAAAAATAGTATTGTAATATATATATTTTAAATTTCAACATAAGTACAATTTACAAATATAATACCTTAAAAAAAATTATGTATAGGGCGGTGCCTGTGGCTCAAAGGAGTAGGGCGCTGGTCCACCTGGGCGACCTTGCCCAGGAGGGGAGTCGGGAGTTTACATTAGCCTTTTCATCCCCAAATGGAGTCACATTAACCTTTTCAGCTGCTGAAGTATATTCCCTTCCTGTTGTCCCTCCGTTCCCTAGCTGTCGTGCATTCTTTCCAAAAATCAGGACTTTTTAAAAACGCTTCAGGATGCAGGACAAATTGTTAAAAGTTAGGACTGTCCCACAAAAGCAAGATGTCTGGTCATCTTACCCAAGAATATCTTTCCCAAGAATATCTTTCCCAAGCTTTTCCTTTTAAGTTTTTTGGTCAGCTTCTTGTTTGTCTTAGCTCTTATCACTGCCTCGGCAGTTGTGATATTAAACAATTGCTATTGACTGCTTTTGACAAATGTCTCCCGGAAAACGCTGTTCTGAGTCAGGTCAAATAAAGAGGAGGCGTTAGAAAAGAATTGTCAGGACTGCCAGATACTCAAATAATGACAGGTCTCTGAGAAGGGTGATCTTTCCCCGCTGCTGGTTTTCACGGGAATGGGGCTGTTTTCCTCCAAGCTACCACTGAGCTGAGGAAAAGAGTAGAAGGAGAGCAAATTAAAATGCCACAACCTTGTGCTTACTGAGATTCAGCCCCTACTTTTGGTCAATAAACGCTCCTCTTTGGTTAATTTCTAGAGTTCAGTTTTTGCCATTGTTCCTGTTGCTTTTATGGAGAAACAGCTCTTCAGAGGTCCTCACTCTGCCGTTCCCGCGGCCACTGCCTCTCCACTGCTAGCATGCTGTTCATTTTTTAGCACATCACCTAGTTGATCTGAGCTCCTGTTTCCACATTAGAAGAAAAAAATAATGAAGACAATAATTCATTCTTCAGAGAATTGTAAAGATCAAATCACACACACAGCCTACCCATACCCACACACATGCACACACCCATTGAAGAAACCAGAAAAAGTTACACAAATTTGAGTGTCATTGCTATGGCCATTGTTAGGGAGGCTGTAAATTCTTTTTTTTTTTTTTTTTTGAGACAGAGCCTCAAGCTATCCCCCTGGGTAGAGTGCTGTGGCATCACAGCTCACAGCAACCTCCAACTCCTGGGCTCCAGTGAGTCTCCTACCTCAGCCTCCCAAATAGCTGGGACTACAGGCACCTGCCACAACATCCAGCTATTTTTTGGTTGCAGCCATCATTGTTGTTTGGTGGGCCCGGGCTGGATTTGAACCCACCTGCTCAGGTATATGTGACTGGCACCTTAGCTGCTTGAGCCACAGGTGCCGAGCCGAGGCTGTACATTCTACATTCTATCTCATGTCAGTCCTGGTTCTCCAACCTTTCCAGGTATGTGAATTCATCTCACTATTTTTGGATGTACACACAGTTTATCACCGTAGATGATGCTGCTTACTGAGGACCCTCTCCATTACCCTGGAGTCCAACTGCAGAGACCAGAGACAGCTCCTCTGTCTCCCTTTGCTATAGAACAGAGGATAAATCAAGGATTTGAGGGGAAGGGCAGGGAGTGATCTGCCTAAGGTTACCCAGCTGATAATTTATGGACTCAGTATTGACTTCCCAGCCGGACTGATGTTTGGTTTCCCAGGGAGTGGGAATAACAGGGGACTTTTGGTGCAACTCCCCTTTTATATCATTTTGAAAAACAGTGTGGAAAGATGGTTCATCTGACCTAATGCCAGAGGATAAAAACATTTATATTTTATTTAAAATTAAACCAGGATTAGCCCCAGCACAGTAAACATAAGCCTGGAATTTGTTTGACTTTAGGAAAAATTCTGTTTAATTAGTTTAATGTGGGCTATAGACAAAACTGAACCACCTTTACAAAGTAGACTGAAAAGTTTTCCCAGAAATCTATACTACTAAGCTATTTCCAAAAATCATGATTACTTGCTTCTTTTCACTCTATAAAGGACAATCATTGCACAAACGGCCCAGATAATTACAGCACAGTCACCTTTTGTCACACAAAGTGCGACACTTGGTGCCTTGTTCATCACTGGCACTATTTGTGCCACAACTTTTCCATTACTAATTTTATTTCTCACTTTGTTGAGTATGACTTGGAATAAGTTTTCCAGAAATAGTAAGAATGTGGTAGATTTTCTGGGCCCTTAAACAGCTGGAATGTGTTTCTGTTGCCTTCAGGCATGAGCAGCGGCTCAGCTGCGCGCCGCTGACTGGACACTGGGAGCACAAACGTTTCCTGTATAGACGGAGTTCCGCTTGTTCACAGAGTCGCAACATTTCACAAGTTCAGAGACAGGGCCTGTTTAAATCACAAAGGGACAGCACAGAAGGCTTCAGGCCTCCGTGTAGGAGTTTTGGATGCCTCTGAGGGTACCCCCTTGTGTCTTTTATTTTTTTTATTCTTTGGAGACAGAGTCTCACTATATCACCCTTGGTAAAGTGCCATGGCATCACAGCTCACAGAAACCTCAAACTCTTGGGCTCCAGCGATTCTCTTGCCTCAGTCTCCCAAGTAGCTGGGACTATAGGCACTTGCCACAATGCCTGGCTATTTTTTTGTTGCGGTTGTTTAGCTGGCCTGGGCTGGGTTTGAACCCGCCACCCTCGGTGCACGCGGCTGGCGCTGTAACCACTGTACTATGAGCACCGAGCTCCACCAGTGTCTTTTAAAGATCTACAGGGAGTATTGACTCTGATCTGGAAAGTATGGACAGAGGTTGCAAAAAGGATCAATTTCCATGGCAACATGAGTAAAGCCTCTTGAATAAACTGCCCTCCTTTTGTTGCAATTTCAGGTCAAAGTTCCCCCAAAGTACAGAGATCTGAGGTCTAGCATCCTGCCAACACTGGAAAGACATGCAGGCTGGGGCTCCAGTCAACCAGTGGGAGATAAGAGCCAAAGATTATTAACTGGTGCAGTGGACACTCCAAGGCCAATATATGCCAGGATAATTTAATAATCCTCATCTATTTCTATGACATAACCACACTAATAATAAATAATAGCTAATGTGGTCTAAGTGTTAACACACAGTAATTCACTTAATAACTACCTTGGGAAGCAGTCACTGTTAAATCATTCCCATTTCACAGAGAAACTAAGACAAAGAAGAGACAAATCATTTACTCAGGGTCACATGCTTAGCCAGTGGAGCCTACAATAAAATTGATTGAGGCAGGGCTGGACGTGGTGGCTCATGCCTATCATCCCAGCACTCTGGGAGGCCAAAGCAGGTGAATTGCCTGAGCTCACAGGTTCGTAGACCAGCCTGAGCCAGAGCAAGACCCCATCTCTAAGTATAGCTGGGCATTGTGGCAGGCGCCAATAGTCCCAGCTACTCAGGAGGCTGAGACAGGAGAATTGTTTGAGCCCAAGAGTTGGAGGTTACCATGAGCTATGATGCCACAACACTCTGCCAAGGGTGACAAAGTGAGACTTTAAAAAAATAAATAAAATTTATTGAGGCTGACATTAAACACCTCACTAAGCTGGCAAAATAACATGGTACAGTTTTATCAAAGTAAGTTTTGGCTTGGCACCCATATCTCAGTAAGTAGGGCACGGGCCATGTACACCAAGGTTGGTGGGTTTGAGCCTGACCTGGGCCTGCTAAACAACAATGAGAACTGCAACCAAAAAATAGCCTGGCATTGTGGCAGGTGCCTGTAGTCCCAGCTACTTGGGAGACTGAGGCAAGAGAATCGCTTGAGCCCAAGAGTTTGAGGTTGCTGTGACACCACGGCACTCTACCGAGGGTGACATAGTGAGACTCTATCTCAAAAAAACAAAACTAAACTAAACTAAATTTCATTAGGTTTTACTATTGTATTGCCTGTAAAAAAAAGTTTGCTGATTGTGACAATAAAGATTATAGAAACATGTTTAATGGACACTTTAATGAATACATACACTTCCACTATTTAGCTTGGGATCACTTAAATACCTTTCACCCGGTGATTTTGCCACCTGCTTTTATATCACTCTTTCCCCTGTCCTGCCTACTTCTATTATTTGTAAACACAATTCTTAAATTATATGTACTGTGAGAGGGCTTAGATGAGGAAATAATTCACGTTTTTTCCAACTCTAAAATTCTGTGATCCTATAGGACTAGTTTGTAAAGAAAGGTGCAATGTCTATTAAAATTATCAAAATAAATTGAAATGATAAAAATATATTGGATGGGCTAAGGGGAAACAGGTGCACTCGTATATTTTGCAGTCCATTTGTTATGTTTTTTTCTTGAGAGTAATTTGAATCTGCGCCACTGGTATAAAAACTTGGCATTTCTATGTGTAGTTAGGAGTTAGTTAGGACTACTTTTGACTACAAATAACAGAAAACCTGACTTAAATGTACAGAGGTTTATGTTTCTGGCCTACGAGGAGGTTGAGAGGTAGGCAGCTGCTAAACTGCTTCGCACAAAAGTCCAACTCTGTACAGGATGGACCTCTGGGCTCTCTTGGCCTTTCCTGTTTGATCGCAAAGAAGGCACCCTATGGCAACCATGGAAATTCACCACCAGATCTGTCACTATGGGGAGCAGAGATGACCGGCAGGCCCAGCTGTCTGGACCCACTGCAGCATCCTCCCACCTACGGGCCGGCTGCCAGCCACTGACTGAGCACCCCCAGGACTACGGCGGAGGCCCATTCTGCAGGATGCTTTGAAGGACGTCAGCAGGGCCAAGGCAGAATTTGAACAAGGTCTTTAGATTAGAAGACAGTAGTGGATCACTGTTAATTTCTTGATTTTGATTATTATATTGTGGTTACATAAGATAATGTCCTTGTTTTTAGGAAATGCACAAGGAAATGTTTAGGAGCAACAGGACATTACAGTTATAACTTACTCTGTAATTGCTCAGAAAAGAAAGTATGCAGGAATAGTGAGGTAAACATGAGTCTTACTTTGTGGCCCTCAGTAGAGTGCTGTGGTGTCACAGCTTACAGCAACCTCAAACTCTTGAACTCTTGCCTCAGCCCCCTGAGTAGCTGGGACTACAGGCACCGGCCACAACACCCAGCTATTTTTAGAGATGGGGTCTTACTCCGGCTCAGACTGGTCTTGCTCTGGCTCCAGCTAGTCTGTTTTTTTTTTTTTTTTGAGACAGACCGTCAAGCTATCCCCCTGGGTAGAGTGCCATGGCATCACGTCAACGGCAGACTACACGATGCCTTCTAGCTATGTCCTCTCGTGGAAGGACACACGCCACGGCCTGTTTCATTAGGGCACTAATCCCATTCATGAGGGTGGAGCCCTCATGACCTAAACACATCCCCAAAGGCCTCCCCTCCTAATACTCTCACCTTGGAGGTCAGGAATTCAACATATGGATATGGGGGATATTAAAAACCCTAGCACAAAGAAAATGGGTGTATCATAGAAGCTTGATTTTGAGCTGTTTTCCCCATAAAATTCCTAAAAATCCTTCTGATGAGGTAATACCCTCTGCATGTATCCTGAGAGCCCACTTCGCCGCAGTGATCACTGGCGTGTTACAGGGACGTCCTGCCCGCAGCATGCCATGTGCTTCTCTAGATGGGAGATTCTCCAACTTTTTGGTTTCTGGACCTTTTTGCCCTATTAAAAATTGTTGAAAATTCCAAAGAGCTTGTTATCTCAGTTGATATTTAATGTACCAGAAATCAAAATGGAGCATTCTTTAAGATTTTTATTCATTCATTTAAAAATACAGGCAGTCCTTAAGTTAACATCTGACTTACATACAATTCACACTTACAAACAGAGGCTATTACAGTAAGTCCCTGAGTTACAAACATTCAACTGATGTGTGACTCATACATACATACAGAGGCTATTACAGGCAATAAGTAAATGCACCTGTTCCAACTTATGTACAGATTCAACTTAAGAACAAACCTACAGAACCTATCTTGCTCATAACCTGGGGACTGACTACGACAATAATAACTGTCTATGTAAACATAAATATTTTTTTAAAAATTTCATGTTAAAAATGTTACTATTTCACATTGCTGTGAACACCTTTAATGTCTGGCCTAATACAAGACAGCTGGATTCTCATGTCTGCTTCAGGTGCAACATCTGGGGACTGACTACGACAATAATAACTGTCTATGTAAACATAAATATTTTTTAAAAAATTTCATGTTAAAACTGTTACTATTTCACATTGCTGTGAACACCTTTAATGTCTGGCCTAATACAAGACAGCTGGATTCTCATGTCTGCTTCAGGTGCAACATCACATGTCACGTTGGTCACAGTTTCTAGAAAACTCCACAGCACCTTCATGAGAAAATGAAAGTGAAAAGGGCCTCTCAGGCCGCCTCAGCAGGTTTGGGGTATTCCCAAGTCACACTCTGAGAACCATCACACTGGGTACTGTAATTAGGCAGAAATATGTGTAGCTCAGACCTTGGAAAACATAACTGTTTCTTCTTTAATGTAAACACCCTCTTGCTTGGCTGTTAAAATATCCTTTTAGTTTCCTGTTTGGTAACCTCCATCCCCTCAACAAATTTGTTCTCCATCACTATCAGCATCTTAAAGTAAGGAGATAGCATTTACTGAGCAGTTTCTATACGCAAAGCTCTCTTCATGCATGGCCACTTTTAATATTTGGGTTTTTTTTCCCCCTGAGGGTAATTTTATTGATGGCTCTCATTTATTCCCTCCCCAAAGACCAACTGCAGCCAGATGAACATAATCTCAAGATTTTATTGTCTTCACGATAAAACAAAAGATGATTAGAACTGTATCACTTGACCCTTTCTCTTCTTACCCCCTCCCAGTTCAAAATGCCTGCATCTCTTCATAGCTAGCATTCTCTTAGATCCGCACGTGGGCTCCACACACTCAAGCCTCAGCACAATCTTCTTTGTAGTTTTAGCCTTTTCCTGGAAAATTGGCTTAGCCTGCCCACCATAGCCACTCTGCTTCCTGTCATAATGCCGCTTTCCCTGGGCATAGAGAAGTCCTTGCCCTTCTTGTGCTGTGTCACTTTGTGGGGCTGGTGCTTGTCACACTTCTTACAGAAAGTCCGGTGGGTTTTAGGAACATTCACCATGTTTGTGTGAGTGTTATCTGCAACTAAAGACTACTTTTAATCTTTGTACTGACTCGAGAAGCCAGTCACATTATTGTCCCTGCCTGACTGATAAGGACATACATTTCTGTTGTTTTAAGTTACCCAGTTTGTGGTAGTTTGTTCCTGCAGCCCCAGGAAACATCATCCTTCAAGACCTGGCCTCAGATCCACCTCCTCAACAGGCCCCCCGTGTCAGCTAAGACAGAAGAGTTTCTTTTCCCTCTGAACTCCAAGATACTTGCTGTCTGCATCATTGCTAGGGACTTGGGTTTTTATTGAATTTATATTAGCTTCTCTAGAAAGTTTTCATTTATTTGTGTATTTATTTATTTACTTATTTATTTGAGACCAAGTCTCACTTGGTTGCCCTCAGTAGTGTGCCATGGCATTACAGCTCACACTACTAACTCCAAACTCTTGGGCTAAACTGATCCTCTTGACTCAGCCTCCCAAGTAGCTGGGACTACAGGAGCCCACCACAACGCCCAGCTAGTTTTAAAGACAGGATCTTGCCCTTGCTCAGGCTAGTCTTGAACACCCGAGCTCAGGTGATCCACCTGCTTAAGCCTCCCAGAGTGTTAGGATTACAGGCGTGAGCCACCGTAGGAAAAGTTTTTATAATAAAAATTCTTCTTCTGTGAACCTCTGCTTAAGCTTCGAGTCCAGGTACATGCAGTAGTTCCCTTTTATCCACAATTTCACTTTCTGCGGGGGACAACTTTCAAGACCCCCAGTGGGTGCCTGGGACTATGGACAGTACCAAATCCTATATATACTGTGTTTTTTCCTACACCCATATTCCTATGATAAAGTTTAATTTATAAATTATACACAGCAAGAGACTAACAACCCAAACTGGTAATATAATAGAACAATCATAACAACATGCCAACATCACTAGTCTTGCACTTTGGGGCCGGTAAGTAAAATAAGGGTTCCTTGAATGGGCCGTCTGCTAACCAACATGGCTGCTAGGTGACTCGAGTGTGGTTGGTGTCTACAGCACGGGCACACTGGACGGAGGATGATTCATGTCCCCAGTGGGATAGAGCTAGACGACATGTAATTTCAACATGCTACTCAGAACAGCATGCAATTTGAAACTTGTTTGTTTCTGGAATTTTGCACTTAATATTTTCAGACCACATTTTACTACAGGTACCTGAAACTGCAGAAAGTGAAATTGTGGATAAGAGGGAACTACTGCATGTCGCGGACTCAAAGCTAAGCAGAGGTTCAAAGAAAAAGAATTTTTATTATAAAAACTTTTCCTACGGTGGCTCACGCCTGTAATCCTAACACTCTGGGAGGCTTAAGCAGGTGGATCACTTGAGCTCGGGTGCTCAAGACTAGCCTGAGCAAGGGCAAGATCCTGTCTTTAAAACTAGCTGGGGCTCGGCGCCTGTGGCTCAATCAGCTAAGGCGCCAGCCACGTACACCTAAGGTGGCGGGTTCGAATCCCCAGCCCGGGCCCGCCAAACAACAATGATGGCTGCAACCAAAAAATGGCCGTGTGTTGTGGCGGGCACCTGTAGTCCCAGCTACTTGGGAGGCGGAGGCAGGAGACTCGCTTGAGCCCAGGAGTTGGAGGTTGCTATGAGCT
Source organism: Galagoides demidoff (assembly GCA_963574575.1). Lineage (NCBI taxonomy): Eukaryota > Metazoa > Chordata > Mammalia > Primates > Galagidae > Galagoides > Galagoides demidoff. The sequence goes on along the minus strand of CAUYQV010114264.1, from coordinate 5,131 downwards.
GTGATGCCATGGCACTCTACCCAGGGGGATCGCTTGAGGCTCCGTCTCAAAAAAAAATAAAAAATAAAAAAAATAAAACTAGCTGGGCATTGTGGTGGGCTCCTATAGTCCCAGCTACTTGGGAGGCTGAGGCAAGAGGATCACTTTAGCCCAAGAGTCAAGAGTACCTAAACTTACATTCTTGTTAGAAGGTAAGCTTCACAGGAACAGAATTATATCCCAAAGGTAAGAAAAAAAATGCCTGATGCATTTTAGGTACTCAACAAATATTTGAATTGAATAAATCTTCTGAATTGATACATTGAATGAAAAGAAAGAATTAGGAAAATCATACATTCAACAATATACATATGTATATGTAAGTTTAGGTACTGAAGTTCGGCTGACCCAAGCCTGGCTCCATGTGTCAGGCCAGGTTCCCGCCTCCTTTCCTGTCCCTTTACTCTCCAGACATCAGTCTCCTGCTCTGGGACCATTCCTGGCATCCTTACAGATCTTCCTATTGACTGTCCAGGCCAGGAGAGGAGAGGGGGAGTGAGGTGGTCTCAGGGTCGTCCTCTCTCACATGCCACCTATGCTCTGAACTCCTCTTTGCCCATTTAAATGCGTTTGGAAGAGCCAGTTTGCTTTGGAGCCAGCTTCTGGAGACCGTGTGTGGAGTCTGGATGCAGGCCAAGAAAACCCGAAGTCGGTGCAGATCTGAGCAAAGCATTTGCTGGGACTCAGCGCTGTGGTCGAGTCCCAGACAGGTGGCCGATGCCACTTTTGCCAGGATCTCTGGCTGATCACCTGTCCCCTGTTGCTGCCAAAATAAGGGATTCTTGCTTTCCTCAGTAGAGACAAATACCAGACCCCAGCACTACGTGTACGGTGTAAGTAAAACGCGGAGCTTAATACGGGAAGTGGGCAGGACACTGAACGCGTCCTCTGGTCTCATTTTGATTTTCAGCCCCCAGGGAATTTTACTAGTAGGAGAGCCCATCTCTCCCTCTGCAGCTAATTTGAGGAATGGGGTAGCCAGTGGAGCAAAGGGAATACCAACATGCCAGTCAACCTGTCCAGTAGGCAAGGTGCCCACTTAGAGAATAATACGGGGTTGTTTGGGAGTGTGGTAAAATAGCTCTCTCGGAAACAGTTAGTGGGAGGAGAGGAAGCAAGTCGCTGCAAACTCAGTATTTTGGCAACAAGAATCAAAAACTGTAAAATGTCCATCCTCTTTAATCAATTAATTCTATGATAGGAGTTTATCCTGAGAAAATAATCTTATGTTTTCACAACTTATTCACAAAGATCTTTTTAGCAAACATTTGTCAATACAGAATTGATTAAATTATAAATGCTACATCTATGCCTTGAAATACAAGACAGCCATTAAAAATCACATTCAAAGATTGGAAAATACTAATCATTTTTAAGTTGAGTAATGGGTACATGAGGTTTCTGTGATCTTTGGGGTACGATTGAAATTTTCCATCCTGATACGCATGTATGCACATGTATACACACGTACACAAAATATTCAAGTATATTCATTTGATATAACTCATGTACAAATATACTCGATTTATATACATATATTTCTGTGGATTATATACATTATATATATATAGAATACTTACGTAAGTATAATTGAACAAGAGTGTATGTTAATAGTGGCTATCCCTGCAAATGTAGGAACTTTACATTTTCTTTTTATACTTCTTTATATTTTCTTTTCCTTTTCTTTTCTTTTTTTTTTTAAAGACAGAGTATCAAGGTGTCTCCCTGGGTAGAGTACAGTGGCATCACAGCTCACAGCAACCTCAAACTCTTGGGCTTAAGCAATTCTCTTGCCTCAGCCTCCCAAGTAGCTGGGACTACAGGTGCCCGCCACACACCCAGCTATTTTTTGACTTTTGTCTGAAAATGTCTTTATTTCATCTTTTTTTGTCTGACCAGACATTTGTACAGACTGCTTGGTAACTTGCCTTTTCCCCTAACAATGCCTTTCAAGCTTTTTCCATTAGATGTAAACGTTCTTTGAAAACAAGATTTTTATAGTTTTTATTATGGAAAATTTCAATCGTACCCCAAAGATTGAAAAAGTTGTCGTTGTTTGGCAGGCCCTGGGGTTGATTGAACCAGCCAGCTCTGGTGTATATGGCTGGCACCCTAACCACTGAGCTATAGGTGCTGAGCCTTCTTTATATTTTCAAGGGTACAATCAGCAAGCATGCATTACTTTTATCATCATCAAAAATAATGGAACCCCGGGACCAGCTCAAACCAATTAACCATCGCTTAAGTTGTTAGATATGAGCTCCCATGGCCTGGGCACGTGCAATGGAGGGCACTTTAGCCTCCTCATGGTTAGACCAGCTGCACTGGCATTACCTGGGGCTCGTTAAGAAGGCCATAAAAGCTTAATTCCTCTCCCACCGCACCGGTGAGGAGACAGATTTGAGCTTTACCTCTTTTCTCACTGATGATCAACTCTCGAACGCTTTTTTTTCTTTTCTCAAAAGCTGGTGCCATAGTTTTGGCTTCTCTGTGCACCTGGCAGTGAGACCATTGCTTGGTAACAATTACAATTTAATGGGAAGTCGGAAGATAGTCTTTTTAATGAAGAAAAGAATCAGACAGATCTGGGTCCTGGTTCATAGCTTACCAGCGGCGTGACCCCAGGCAAGTTTCTTAAACTTCTTGACCCTCTATTACCGTGTCTATAATAAGAAAAAAGTGGCCAGGAGGCTGCATGAGGATTATTTGAGGCCTGTTTTGCTTATCTGTGGTGTTGGATATGGAGAAAAGTATGCCCAGACCCAATCTTTTTTGCTCGTCAGCTCTTGTTAGTGTTTGTGTATTTAAGTGTGGCCCAAGACAATGCTTCTTCTAATGGCAGAAAAAAAAATAGGCACCCTTGACTTTTGTGCCATTTATATGAAGATTAAATAAAACAACGCAGAAAAATGTTTTAACAGGGCCGGGTTTGGTGGCTCACACTGTAATCCTAGCGCTCTGGGAGGCCAAGGCAGGTGGATTGCATGAGCTCAAGAGTTGGAGACCTTGTCTCTAAAAATATCCAGGTATTGTGGCAGATGCCTGTAGTCCCAGCTACTTGGGAGGCTGAGTCAAGAGAATTGCTTAAGGCCAAGAGTTTGAGGTTGCTGTGAGCTGTGACACCACAACACTCTACATATGGTGACAAAGTGAGACTCTGTCTCAAAAAAAAAAGGTGAAATAAAGACATTTTCAGACAAACAGTAGCTAATTATTAGGAAGTAATTATTACTTGAGTTATGGTAACTATTTGAACAAATAATTGCTAATTATTAGAAAGTACTGCCTATGTTACAAAAAGTAGAAAACAAAGTTTTTCACTTTATAAGGACAAAATACCAGATCTAACCAAAGAATAAAGATCATTAGAAACAGTAAATATGTGGGTAAAACTTTTCCCATTATTAACATTTTCTTCAAAAATAATTGAGTATTTAAAACAAAAATAATATTAATGCATTTGAGCTCAATAATACACTTGTGTATGCGTGTGTATGTATATGTGTGTATAAATTAGCCAGGTATGGTGGCACGCTGCGGTAGAGCTACTCTAGAGGCTAAAGCAGGAGGATTGTCCAGGAGTTCAAGGTCACAGTGAGCTAAGATCATGCCACGGCACCTCAGCAGCCTTGGTGGCAGAGCAAGATCCTGACTCAAAACAAAAAGGAAAAAATAATAGGCAATATGGTTTGGATGTTTGGCCCCTGCAAACCTCATGTTGAAACTTAATTCCCTATGTTGGAAGTGGGGCCAAGAGGGAGCTGTTAGGGTCATGGGGAGCAGATCCCTCAGGAATGGCTCAGTCAGTGCCCTCCCCACCATAATGCATGAGTTCTCACTGGATTAGTTCCCTTGACAGCTGGTTGTTGAAAAGAGCCTGGCACCCTCCTCTCCCTGATCTCTCTCTAGCCATGTGACATGCCTGCTCCTTCTCCTTCTGCCTTGATTGGAAGCTCCTTGAAGCCCCATCCGTGCTTCCTTTTTAGCCTGTGGAACCATGAAAATACACGCCTTTTCTTTATAAATGACCCAGCCTCAGGCATTACTTTATAGCAGAGGAAAACAGATGAGTACAGTGGGAAACAGAAAAAATGAACAAGGAAGAGATAGGGCAAATAGAAAATAAAAAGCAAGATGGTTGTTACAAACAACAATACTGATGATTGCATTAAATATAAATAGACTAAATACATCAAATAAAAGCAGAGATTCTCAGACTAGAGGACAAAAGCTATACATTTGCCTAAAAGAAACACTAATTGTAACAACAGAGTTTAAAAATAAAAGAATGAAATGGCTTGGTGCCCGTAGCTCAGTGAATAGGGCGCCAGCCACATACACCGAGGCTGGTGGGTTCAAGTGCAGCCTGGGCCTGCTAAACAACAATGATAACTGCAACCCAAAAATAGCTGGGCATTGTGGCAGGTGCCTGTGGTCCTGGCTGCTTGGGAGGTTGAGGCAAGAGAATCACTTAAACCCAAGAGTTTGAGGTTGCTGTGAGCTGTGACACCACAGTACTCTACCCAGGGCAACAGCTTGAGACTCTGTCTCAAAACAAACAAACAAACAAATAAAAAAAAAGAATAACATAAAATATACCGTGCAGATATTAATTTTAAAAAGCTGTATGAAAACGAACTTCAGCACAAGGCCATTACCAAAGACAGAGGGACATTTCATGACAAAAGGGTCACTTCATAATATCCAGACACAATAAATATATATTAATAGCAGTCCTAAATGTGTATCCGATTTATAAGAGATTTATAATATTATGAAGTAAAAACTGACAGAGCCACTAAGCCAAAAGGTGGGAGAACACATATTCTTTCCAATTATGTGCGGATTACAGAGAGACTGTATGGTGGGTTGTAAAATAAACCTCAATAACCTTAAAAGGAGTGTGTTTTCTGAGGATAATATGAAACTATTAAGGGATAAAAATATTTTTTTTTTTTTTGAGACGGAGCCTCAAGCTATCACCCTGGGTAGAGTGCCATGGCATCATAGCTCATAGCAACCTCCAACTCCTGGGCTCAAGCGAGTCTCCTGCCTCCGCCTCCCAAGTAGCTGGGACCACAGGCGCCCGCCA